>VZQC01006772.1:423221-542420 GCA_009823505.1 Rhizomys pruinosus
TTTGTATTTTTGGGACAGGGTCTCAGAGATTCACATTTTAGCAGTAAAGTTGCATGCAGATAAAAAGAAGTATAACTTTAGAGACTTTTTTTTTTAGAATATGAATACCTATCTTCCATGCATATATGGTAATTACAATGTGTGAATACAAGTGGTAGGTCAATTCTAGAGCCCATTAAGAGATTCACATTATAGGGGATGGAGAGATGGCCTAGCGGTTAAGAGCGCCGACCGCTCTTACAGAGGACCTGGGTTCGATCCCCAGCACCCACATGGCGGCTGAGAACCATTTTTAACTCCAGTTCCAGGGGAATCCGACACCCTCTTCTGACCTCTGTGGCATTGCATGACATGGGTGCACAAACCTACATGCAGACAGTACATTCATACACATACAAGAATAAATTTAAAAAAATGAAAAAAATACATTTAAAAAATTAAGTTAAAAAAAGATTAACTGCTGGATGAATTTAGTGTAAAATTTTAATATGTTGAACAGAGAAAATGGTTAATAATATACAAAAACAAGCAGCAATTTCATCACAATTATTATGAAAACACTATGAAATAAAAGAATATACAAAAAGAAAAATAAATCACTAGATGGAAAGACCTCCCACGCTCATGGATTGGAAAAATTAATATAGTAAAAATGTCCATTCTACCCAAATTAATATGTAGATTCAATGCAATCCCAATTAAAATCCCCAAGACTTTCTTCAGGCTTGGAAAAAAAATCATTAAATTCATATGGAAATACAAAAGACTTCGAATAGCCAAAGTGACCCTGAGTGAAAAGAGCAATATGGGGGGGGGTCTCTATACCAGACTTCAAACTATGCTACAGGGCTATAGTCATAAAAACAGCCTGGTTGTTGCACAAAAGACATACCTGTAGTCCAATGGAACAAAACTGAAGATCCAAACTTGAGCACATACAATTTCAGCCACCTCATATTTGACAAGGGGGCCAAAAGGACTCAATGGAAGAAAGACAGCATCTTCAGCAAATGGTGCTGGCAAAACTGGATCACACTTGTAGAAGAAGAAAATTAATCCCCTACCTCTCACCCTGTACAAAAATCAACTCAAAATGGACCAAAGATATCAAGATGAAACCTGAAACTCTGAAGGTGATAGAAGAAAAGTTGACAGCAAGCTATAAGTCATAGGCATAGGAAAAGACTTTCTAAATCAGACAGCAATAAGGTAGACAATTAACAAGTGGAACCTCAGTAAACTGAAAAGCTTCTGAATAGCAAAAGAAACAATCAGGGAATTGAAGAGGAAACACGTAGAGTGGGAGGAAACCTTCACTGTTGACACATCTGACAGAACATTGAAACCCAGAGTCTATAAAGTACTCAAAAAACAAAGGAGGAAGAAAACAAATGACCCACTCAAAACATGGAGTAAAGAGCTGAAGAGAGACTTCACAAGTGAGGAAATAGAGATGGCTGAGAAACGTCTTAAAAAGTGTTCAACATTGCTAATAATTAAGGAAATGCAAATTAAAACCACTCTAAGATATCCTCTAACTCTTGTAATGCTGCCTCAGATCAAGAAAACAAATGATACCAAATTTTGGAGAGGTTTTGTGAGAAAGGGGAACACTCATCCATTGCTGGTGGGAATGTAAACTTGTACAACCACTATGGAAAGTAGTGTGAAGAACCCTTAAAAAACTCAAAATGAGCCTAGCACCTGATCCAGTCATACCACTCCTGGGTATATACCCACAAGACTCATCCTATCACAGAGATACACATACAGCCGTGTTTATTGCAGCTTTCTTCACAGTAGCAAAGAGCTGAAACCAACCCAAGTGCCCCTCAACTGATGAGTGGATAGAGAAAATGTGGTATATCTACACAATGGAGTTCTATGCAGTGGTAAAGAAAGATGGCAACATGAACTTTGCAGGTAAATGGATGGAACTAGAAGTATCATGTTAAGTGAAGTAACACAGTCCCAGAAAAACAAATGATGAATGGTATCCCTCATCTGTGGATACTAGCACCAAGTCCCTAGTTGTAAGGCAAACTAAGCAATGTTAATGTTGTATTCCTTGTGGTTTGAAAACAGCTGTGCTCTTATATTGTGAATCCCTAGACAGGTTCTAGAATTAACCTGCCATTTATTTAAAGACTTTGGAATTTTGGTATATGGGTAGAGGGCATGTGTGCATATTTTCGAGTAATATAAAATCAAAATGGAAAAATGTGAATAATGAAATATGGTATGGAAATACCATACAGTTTCTTTTCAGACAACATGATTTTAGTATAGATGTGACGTATCAGGCTGGTGTAACTTAGCCTTTCTGAGTGCTTAAGGAGCATACTTAATGCCCATACCAATTTGGCCAAGAGTGCTATGTGATAACTTTGTTCCTTGCCCTCAGAGGTCAGCCAAGTACCAGGGGACTATGCATGGTGGCATTTCTTAAAGTGTCCTGCAAATGTGAGTCATCAGTCTTCCTGTGCAGGGAGATTTTGGGGATCCAGTAATGGGACTTCAGCCAGTGTCCAGTCTATAAAGGGGAAAGTCTACTCATGCTTCAAAAGGGGAAGCCTGGTCTAGCAAGACCTGACTTTGTCCTGGAGTGGACAGAACTGATAAATAAAAAGCCAGGAGCTCCCCCACCCCCCTAACAAAAAAGCTCAAGTGACTCCAGAGGACAAGATTGGTTAATCTGGGCTAACTGTGTGGCTATAAGCATCCAAAGGGAAAGTTTAACCAGAAATAATCAGTAAGGCCTGAGAAATACTTCAGGTATAAAATTGAGATCTTAGTAAAAAGACAAAAAGGAAAAAAAAAGAGCACTGTTGTTTTGCCTGTCTTCAATTCTTATTGGCAAGTGCAGATACCCTGTGGATGCCATTGCTTTTGCCATCCTTCAAAGACATGAGTCACAGCTTTACAACCTTTCAATGTAGACTGAAGAGTCATGTCTCTCCAAGAATCCTCCAAACCTTCAATACCAGATGGGGACTGCTGAGACATCCAGCTTGTGGACTGAGCAGCTACTGGGGTTTCAGCTTCTCAGAGTATAGACTTCCATTGTTGGAGTAACCAGACTGTATCATGGAGGCCAGTACAGGAAGATCAAGACAGGAAGTGGTGCTTACTGGACCTCATTTGGGTGACCATGGGAAGGAAAGACAAGGGCAGGATTGATGGTTGTTTGGGCTTGCCAAGGAGGAGCCTTCAAATACTTCCTTAAGGAAACACATCTTTCAGCCTAATTAAAATAAAAAGAAATCATAATCTGAGGTTACTAAAACCTAAGATGTCATAATCTTGATTTATGTGTGACATACATATATGCATATTTTTGAGTGATACAAATTGGAAGGAACAACAACAAAATGACTGGGTCAAAGAACTGACTGAAACAGTAGACTTCTGCCCAAAACAGTAAACTTCTGCTTCAAAAATGAAAAACAAAGACTGATAAATGATGAAAGACAAGTATGGCAGAATGCAGAATGCATGAGCTCTGGTGGGTTGGGGGGCAAGGAAGGGGGAATGGGTGTAAATTTGACTGAGAAATGTTGTATGAAATGCCCAACTTCAGTAAAAAATTGGCTTAAAATATCACTAAGGATCTTGGCCTCCTGTCTGTCGAAATACACTAACGTTTGTTTTCAGGATAATTCTAAACTTAAAATAATGTAATACAGAAAATGTTTGTTCAGGAAATCTTATGAAAAAAATGAGTGGCTTTGTAAAATTTTAAAAAATGAAATATTTAAAAAAATGTAGGGGCTGGAGAGATAGCCTAGCGGTTAAGAGCACCGACTGCTCTTGCAGAGGACCCGGGTTCGATCCCCAGCACCCACATGGCGGCTAAGAACCACCTGTAACTCCAATTCCAGGAGAACTCCAGTTCCAGGGGAATCTGAGACCCTCTTCTGACCTCCGCGGCATTGCACGACACGGGTGCACAGACCTGCATGCAGACAGTACACTCATACACATACAAAAAAAAAATATGTAAAGTTGGTAATTCCTTTTCATCTATTTTCTCTGTTCTTTTACATGTGATTGCTTTTGATATACCTTCCCATATATACAAAAGGAAGTGACAGAATTTCAAGTGGGTTTTCCTCCTCCCTACATCTGGGTCTGTGGTGCCACTCTTCCCTCCGAGGACCAGTGTGCATTATGCAGCTGAGCTCCTAGGGCAGGAATAGAAGGCCCGATACATTTTTAATGGAGTGTCTTCTCTAACTCTTCTGACAAGCGTGACATCTCTCTCTCCCGCAATTAAATTTGTAAGCCTTGATTTCAAGCTTTTATGAAGGAGGCATATGATATATTACATGCAACAACGTCTTCCACAGCTCCTTTTCATCTAGTATCTATTTCTCTTGTTTTCCTTCTGCCTGTCAATTCCCAACGCCCAATTACCTATTCATCAACTCTGTAAACAATTCAAATTTGTGCAAAAAAATGGAGGTAAATTTCATTAAAATGCCATGCCCAAAGAGACTCAAATCAGTTCAAATATCAGTTGTCATTTTAAGATCTTTATCTTCTTCTTTTTTAAAAAAGAGGTATTAATAATTTCTTTCCCATTAAGTCATTACAAGCCTTTGAACCTAGAAGCACAGGAAAGAAGATTCCTTATATAACTCTTGGCTTTGTTAAGACAGCTGTTGACTCCACATGACAGGCTGCCTGGTGGCTCTAAGAAGCATATCAATGGAAAACAGTCAATAGACCACAGTCATACCTTTATGCCAAATGAGACTTGGAATCACCTCCATCGTGAGGGAGTAGTCTAAGATGTTTAAAGAGAATTCATTCCTCATAATAGTCTTAAGAATACTTGTTTTTTTTTAATTTTATTTATTTCTGTATGTGTATGAATGTACTGTCTGAAATGTAGGTTTGTGCACCCGTGTCGTGCAATGCCGTGGAGGTCAGAAGAGGGTCTTGGATTCCCCTGGAACTGGAGTTCTCCTGGAATTGGAGTTACAGATGGTTCTCAGCCGCCATGTGGGCGCTGGGGATTGAACCCGGGTCCTCTGCAAGAGCAGTTGGTGTTCTTAACCACTAGGCTATCTCTCCAGCCCCAAGAATACTTGTAAATCAAGTATTGGTAAGCACAGTTTACAGGTTTCCAAGGAGGAAGTTCCCAATCTGTAGAGAGACAAGGATGCAATGAAGGAGAGTGATCAATACCTATTGAGCCTTGCTATGTGCTAAGCAGCATAGGGCTGCTCTACCTGAGCCATCTCATTTCACATGTATCCAATGACCCATGGACAGGCATCACTCTCATCTGTCCATTCGGTTTCTGTGAAAGGGCAAGAGTGTCACAACCTTAAGGAGAAAGACATCAAAGGGAGCACATCTCACAGTCAGAGATGTGGAAGAAGGAAGGAGTTGGTGGAGAATAAACAGCTAAGAAATTCATGTTTGTGGTATTGTTACTAAGTCATATATACATATATATACATATATATATATTATGTTCAGTTGACCAAATATTAATCATATTACTTAAATTATTTTATCATGAAAAAATGTCATGGTTCTTGCATGAAATTGTCACATCACAATGACAAATATTTATTATTTTACTAATTTTTGCTCTAAGGTATTCACTTTTATGACTAACATTTACTTTGTTTTTTAATTTTTTTAAGTGTATGAGTGTATTTCCTACAGGTGTGTAGTGTAGCTGTGTCATGCAATGACCATGGAGGTCAGAAGAGGGCATCGGATTCCCCTGGAACTGGAGTTATGTACAGCTGTTAGCTACCATCTGGGTGCTGGCAATCAAACCTGGGTCCTCTGCAAGAGCAGTCAGTGCTCTTAACCACTGAACCATCTCTCCAGTCAATATTTTAGTTTTCATAAATCAAGTTTTGCTTCATGTATAGTTTTATGTTTTCCTTTCTTCAATTTTCACACTAACGATTTCTGTTTGATGTTATTAAGCAGAACTATAATTTAAATAGTTACATGGTTTCCACTTTTGGGTAAATGATCTGGCATAAAGGCTCTTCTCCAGTGTTTCACTGCTACTGGGTGTGAGTGTGTGCGTATGAGTGTATGTATGTGAATGTTTGTGATTGTGTGTATGAGCTTATATGTGTGTTTGTGTGTACGTATGTGTGTGAGCCTGTGACTCTGTTTGACTATGTGTGTATATGTATGTGTGTGTCAGAGAGAGAGAGAGAGAGAGTGAGAGAGAGAGAGAGAGAGAGAGAGAGAGAAAGAGAGGAATTTTTACACTGCCCATTCTTCTAGATTTTCTCAGTTTAATTCTTGCCAGTCATATCACCACCAAGCCATATATTTTAATTTCACATTATTCCTGAATCATCGTTTGATACTATTTCTCTAGCCATGATCAGGACTCTGTAATTTTAGAACAATGACAACATACACAGCATGAATGTGTCCTCTATAAATGTATCCCATCAAGAAATTATTCTCTGAATGGATAAGTCAGGTGCAATATATTCCTAAGGCATTTGAGAAGAATAAAAATGTCTGCTTCCCCTGAGTAGCAAGGACATTTCCTTTGACCAGCTAATTTTGCTGACGTTTTCTTTTATTTTCCCTAGTTAACAGGATGTAGACTTGAATTTGGTGCTGAGCTGAAGAAAATATCTGTAGTTTAAAATTCTGCTGTTCAGTATGATAGCCACTAACTACACATGACTATTTAAATTTAAATTTAATGAAATTTAAAATGTGATTCTTCAGTGGTAGTAGCTAAATTTCCAGTATGCAACATCCATTTCTTTACTAAATACCTTCATTATTATTACACTATATGCCCTATACAGACTATCCCCATCATTTTAGAAAATTCTACTGGACAGCACTGGTCTAGACTGTGAAACAAAATCACAATTTTCTGGCATTTCATACATCTTTATATCTTATAGTAATTTAGACTTTCTTTTTAAAACTTTTTTAGTAATTTAAACTTTCTAAATGATTACTTACTATTGCATAATAATCAGTGCCTTCTATTTCTTATTATTGCAGAATACTTGCTACCTTCTATTTTAGAATTAAGTAACATATAAATTGCAAATGTGTCATTAAAATAATATCATAAATTCTTACAAAATTTATTCCCAGCCATTAGGAGATGACTGGATAAATGATCAGATTTACAAAAGATATTTCAAGACTGATTATATATAGGCTATTTAGATTTATATTATTGCATTTTTGTAAGTCCTGTCCTTTGGTTACTATTGGTTTCTGAACCTCACTCTCATCTGACCTCATTATTTACCATACTTGCAATGATTGTGACTAAGCACAGGCCTCCCTAAGGATCTTCCAGATGCCCCTGGACATTATGGATTTGCAATGGTTCCCTATTCTCCCTGTGTCACCATTACCAGGCACAACTACAGGTAGATACACACCAGGTGGGCTACAGGGGAGTCTGGTGACAAGTGGGGTTAGATAATGTGGAACATTTTTATATCATTTGGAAATTAGGATTTAGCTTGAATATTCTATAGCAATGTTTTGCAATTAAAATTCCTCATGTCCAGACTTTTTGCTGATGGGAACTGGATGTGAAATGAACAACAAAGCAACAATGAATTTTCTTAGAGCTAGTCTTGGCACCTCCTTTCAAAGTGCTCAGGTATAAATAAAACCAGCATACATTTCCTAGTCTGACTATGTAGTCATAGAATGCTCAGCCATAAACCAGCACAGACCACTTTAATTTCATTCCTTGCCTACATAATCAAAACATGAAGCTTCCTTCTCTTTAGCACATAATTCTTCTCAATCATTACATAAATTGCCATATTTCTTTATAACGAAGTAAATGCCTGGGTTTAGCTATGATTTACAGATTGGGTAAATTATTAGCCATATGGATGTTATATGCTGTTCTGCTTACAAAATATGTATTTTAAGTAAACACATCTAGAGCTGCAAAGGAGGTTATCCATTAGCATTTACAGCTTTTAAATATCTCCTTTACAGCAAGAGCAAGCACTTCCAGCCAGGTTATATCACCCTTAGATTTTTTTTTTCAAATCTGTAAAACTAGGTAAGGATGGGCCTTCACACTACTAAATCTATCTTTTACACTCAAATTGTCATGTACTTTTTGTGATTACTTTACTGTCCCTCTTTTAGCATTTATTTGGCATAGTTGCATTTTCTGTATTTCCATGGTTCTCAGATGTCATTGGTGATACAATGAACCATGAATTTAATAATTATCTCTCTAAAGGCTGAGGAGGGATCTATTTCAAAGAAAGTAAGGTAGACTGGTGATCAGGTGGCAAATACTTTCTTCCTTTCTTAGAAAGCACTAGAACTTTTCAAAGGAAGAGAACTATTTTGGTTGGAAAATACACTTAGGATATGTGAGTCTCAGGAAGCACTGACTCTTCTGAAGTCTGACTCTATTGCACTCTCTTTTTGTGTGGGTGGATGCACAGGCACGTGTGTGTGTGTGTGTGTGTGTGTGTGTATGTGTACCTATGCACAAATGGACATGCACATGTCTGGGAATTGACTTCTAAGACACATAAAGCTTTGTCCACAGAATACTTTGGAGCTCAGGTGGGTGTATTCTGCAGGTGATGATAAAGCAAGGAGAAATTAGAAGGGAAAACAGAATAAGAAGATTCCATATGCTTATATGTCCCTAACATAGTCATCAAATTAGACACAAAAATCCTTGTGAGAGGGGATTTGTAGGGATTAGTGTTATGCCCAAAGAAGTCTTTATAAACATAGACAAGCTTGGGATACCAGTAAGCAGTACAGTAGATGCAGGATCCGTGCTTATAACTGGAATATAAACCTAGGGACCCACCTGTGCCGACACCTGTAGGTCTTCTCTGTTCATCGCATGAGCCTCTCATTTCAATTGTTGACAATATTTCTTTTGCCAGAGTTTCTCCTGCTAGAGTCAATGCTCTGAAGAACACCTGAAAATGTCTCATCAGGTCCAAGAAATGAGTCTTTCTTAAGATACTTACCTAGCTATCAATACAGTAGATTCTCTATAAATAGTCAAAGGCAAATTGATAACTTTGTAGAAAAAGCAGACTTTTGTGTTGATAACTAATTATTGAAAAGAAATAAAAATATTCTGTTGTTAAGTTACTTTCTAGATTCTTACGGTATGTTATTTTCTAGTATAATGTCGTCTGTGCTCCATTATTTTAAGTGCTTTATATATTCAACCATTCACTGCCCATGCTGACTCTTTAGGTAAGGAGGGTTATAATCCTTTGGCTGTATATATCTTTTAAAAATTTTGTGAATTTTATACAGTGCTTTTTAGCACATTTATTAGACTCCCTCTCCTATCTGCCCCTCCTTAATGTCCCACTGCACATTTGCATGTATTCTGTCATATGCATTAAGGCTTATTGGGTCAAATTTGTGTTCCCAAAAGCCCTTTGTTGTGGGTCCAATCACTGCAGCCTGGGTCCAATCAATGTATCCTATCTAGTGTCATACCCTTAAAGAAAACTAACTGTCTCTCTTCCAGCCGTTATCAGTTGCCACTAGTTCCTCAACAAAGTTAGGGGTTTCTTACCCACTTGCAATTTCTATACTGGGATTTTGTCTGTCCTGAGCTTGTGTGAGTCTTGTGCATACTGTCACCATTGCTGTGAGTTCAAGTTTTCCTGCCTGGAAAACTATTTCCTGCCACCACCTCTGGCCCTTACAACTTTTCCAACCTCTCTTCCCCAACAGTCCCAGAGCTTTGGGTGGCAGAGCTTTGTCATGGGTGTCCTATCCTGGGATAAGCACTTTGCAGTCCCCTATAATCTACACTTTGGCCAGTTGTGACTTTCTGGGTTAATCACCATTTGTTGCATGAGGAAGTTTCTCTGGTGAGAGTTGAGAGATACAATACTCTTCTTTCTGCCCCTTCTTCTGCAATTCCCAGAGCCTGGGTTGTAGAGATTGCATTGTACATGTGTCACTTTGGAACACTTATTCTCTGACTTTGACCAGTTGTGAAACTATAATAGTCTCCATGTTTGTCAGAAAAAAGAAGCTTTTTTGATGAGTAGTGAAAAGAATATTTGTCTCTATATAAGGATATGTATTTAGAATATAAGGATGTAATAAAAGTAGGTTTTTCTCTGGGATCTCTGACCTCTGCTGCCATAAATGTGTATTGGGCTACATTTACAGTACCACACATCAGTTCCCTTGAGCAGAACTTGAGTCCAATTAGATGTTGATTACTCACAAGATAGAAGTGTCATTACTAAGCCAGACATGGTGGCACATGCCTTTAATCCTAGCACTTGGGAGGCATAGACAGGCAGATCTCTGTGAGTTCAAGGCCAGCCTGGTCTACAGAGCGAGTTCCAGGCCAGCTGGGGATACAGGGAGGCCCTGTGTTCTAGTCTGTCTTCCATTGCTGTGACAAAACACTCTGACTGACACCAACTTGGGGAGGAAAGGGTTTATTCAGCTTACATCTCCTAGGTCGCAGTTCATCACTCAGGGAGCCCAAGGCAGGAACTCAGGGTAGGAACCTGGAGGCAGGAGTTGAAGCACAGGCCATGGAGGAATGCTGTTAACTGGCTTGCTCCCCTGGCTCATGCCCAGCCTGCCTTCTTATACGGTACACAACAACCTGCCCAGGGCGGCACTACTCATTGTGGGCTGGGCCCTCCCACATTGCCTGACAATCAAGACAATACTATACAGACGTGGCCACAGGCCAATCCAATGGAGCCAATTCCCCAATTGAGGCTCCCTCAACCCAGGTGTGTCGAGTTGACACTAAAGCTATCCAGCACACCCTGTCTTGAAAAGACCAAAACGAAAAAAAAATGTGTCCTTAATATATCAATGGGGATTTATTTTCTGGGCAAGTTACTGCTGTGGTTTGTAGACTTTACATCTGGATGGGATCAGTGACTGGTCGACTCCCTTCCCAGTTTACGTAGTATCTTATGATCCTATGAAAGCTTGTCTCCAAGGGGTAGGCTTCAAAGCCAGTTCCATCTCAGTTCTTCTAAGTCTTGTGCCCTAATTATTTCCTGCCTTCAGCAATAGGGCCTTACATTGAAGTTCCAGGAAGCAATCAACGGCTGTGGCAATAACTTGTATTATTTTGGGAGTCTCTTGGACTAACCTGACCAAAAACTTGAAGAGAGGTTTCCCTTGCTTGGTATTGTGTGTTTCCTACATAGCTGAAGGGTATAAACATGTATATGCATTATATATATTCAGAATATATGTATTCATTATATGTAAATACATTATATGCAGATACATTATATATATATATATTTATATATATATATATTCAGAATACATATCCATATATATATTCAATTGGCTTTTGAACTAACACATTTCCCGCTGGTTTTCACACCACTTAAGATTATTTCTCTCTTCTCTTTCTCCCCCTCTATAACTTTATCTATTCCTCCAGTTAAATACCCCAATTTTCTCTCATTTCCCCTTGATAGCGTCTCTGTCCTACTAAACCCTTCTCTTGAGCACCTTCTTCCCGTTTACCCATGCAGCTCCATTCTCCTGGCTCCTGTGGTTACATCAAGATATATACTCACATATGAGGATTTATAGCTACAGCCCACTTTAACTATACAATCCATACTGTATAGTTAAAGTAATGTTTGGACATTAGGGGCTCATGTAAATGAGAGCTCTGTATAGGCACAGTGCTCAAATCTCCAGTTCAACCATGTGAAAACCGCAGAGTACACACGGATATGCTTGTGAAGTCGTGACATGGGGGAGGTGAGGCAACTTTTTCCCAGTTCAAGTATCCCATTTACACAGTGAACTGGTTTGAGATTTCACCCATTCAGTAACTCTTCCCCTCCTATGTACTGACCCTTTTCTCTATTTCCTAAGAAATGTCATTTCCTCCCCATGTCCATTATTTCTGTCAGAGTTCAGTTGTTCTTGGAATTTTGTGATTGTTTCCTAAATTTGTCCCAGCTCTCTGCTCTCCTATGCCTCCTTCTCTTCCCTTTTCTTAAAATTTATCAATAAAAGTAGTTTAAGGAGTAAAAAAAAATAAAAAGAACTTACCTAGAAATGGGATTTGGGTCTTAAAATTTTTGTTATTTATTGGGTAGGGGGCATAAGGGGGGATGCAGATAGAGGAGGGTTCTAAGTATCATCAAACCACATCTTATGAACATTGGAAGAATTCAATTAAAAATAAAACAAAATTTTATTTGTTTAAATTGTCCCACAAAGTAAATGTATAAATGCAGTCTTTGATTTTTCAGTGTATTGAACATCTCATCTGCATAATTTAACTTCCCTTTATTTATTTATTTATTTATTATTTATTTATTTAAAGTTTACGTGTGGGTGACACACATCATGATGCATATATGGATCTCAGAGGAAAATTGGAGAGAGTCATTTCTCTCCCTCCTCAGTGAGGCTCCCAGGGAATAACTCAGGTCACTTGACTTTGTGCCCATTACCTTTACCTGCTGAGCCACCTCATGAGCCCTGACATAAGTTTTGTCAACAAACCTTGTCCTCTTTCTTAAAGGGCATGGAACGCTGCCTTGTTATTCAGCTTCATTCATAATTAATTGTTATTTGCTGATTAATACTAATGCTGGACAAGTTTTCTAATGGTATTGTTTCCCTCTTCTGTGTAGCACTTTAATTTTATTGTCTGACACATGAAATTGGCCTTCTCCTGTCCATTCTTCAGATGTTTTGGGTAAGTTCTCATTTTATTTGGGATTGTCCTTTGGTTTTAAGCATGTTAAGTGTTTTCCTTTGCATCTGTATATGGGCGTGTGTCCTAATTTTGACCAAAGAGCTATAAGTAGAAGTTACTGGAAACTCCAGCAAACTCTGTGTGTGTGTGTGTGTGTGTGTGTGTGTGTGTGTGGTGTGTTTGTGTGTTTATGGTTGTGTGGGCATGCAAGTACCTGCATATGTTATGTATGTGTGGAGGTCGGAGTTTGATTTCAGTTTTACTCTGCCACTTACTTTTGAGACAGTTTCCTTCACTGAATTTGGAGTTAGATTTCTTTTTTTAATTATTTATTTTATTTATGTGTATGAGTGTACTGCCTGCATGTAGGTTGGCGTGTTAGATTTCTATTGGCTACACTTGCCAGCTAGTCAGCCCTGGGATCTGTCTCTCTCCAACCCTTCCATCAGCTCAGGGGTTACAAATGAGTACTACTTCACCATTTGTGAGGGTGCTGGTTGTCCCAGCTCAGATCCTCATGCAGCAAGTAATCTCCCATTTTACCCCAGCAAGCACTTAGCTGTCTCTGCAGCTCGACTCCAGGAATATTTTTCAAGATTTGTGTGTTGCATTCATCCTATTACATACCTTGTAGTTTTCTAAGTTTTAGGTTTTTCTTTCTGGAGTGCAGACTCGGTAACTTAAGGAGAGGCTAATACATGTAGTATTTAAGAGGGCTCATTGGATAGAGAAAACCTCTGAGGTTGTGCCCACCCTAGATGCCCCATGACCTCTCTTTATGTGAAGAAAATCAGCCCATATTTTGTTAATCAGCTCTAGCTAAATTTTGCCATAAGTGTCAAGATTTCACAATATATTCCTCTTATCTTCAATTAGCTTATTTGATTTTCTTATCATTTCCAAGTAGTCTTCACATGCTATATACGCAAATCCTTTGTCAGGTAGACATGCCACAAATATTTTCTCCTAGACAAGGATTATTTATATTGGTAATATTTCCAATTTCACTGCAGATTTGGTGGAAAAATTCTCTTCCAAGTCTGGGGTTCATCTTCTTGGAAATGAAGGGCAGACAGTCCCCAAGGACCTTGTCCAGCCCTTATATACAGAGTGCACAAATATGTGCTTAATAAGCATGTCTCTGAAGAACAGCACTGCATAGTATGGTTGGCCACCGCCTGTCATGTTGATAAACCTCTTTCTGTCCCTGCCCATTGATCACACAGTCCAGACTGATTACTTAAGAGACTATTCACAAACCACTTTGGTTAGCTTTGAAGTGATCCATCTTTTTTGAGCACATATAGAAATAGTCTTACAGACATAGACTTGAAAGTTTTCTTATATTATCCAATGCAAAAAATAATAGCATGAGAGAACTAAAAACAATATTGCAAGATTTCAACAGATGTACTATTAAACTGAATGTACACAAATTGTGAAAAAGACTTGAAAATAGCATACATTATTGATAAGTTGTAGGGGATGGTGACCAATTTTGCTATATTTTAGCAAAGCTCATTGAGTTATTGTAAAATATGTAAGCTTTTGAAGTTTCTAGTTTCTAGGAGTCAGGTTTGGATTTGTAGAGAAATCCTAGAAGACAAACAAACCAACAAAACCCCAGGTAAGTCAAGATGGTCCGAGTCCTATTATTACTTCAAAGAATACTTACCTTTCATGTTTTCTACTGTGACTGTATTAAAGCTGAGCCAGAAAGGATCCTTATCATAGCTTGGGGGAAGCTGAGAGAATACATTTTCTGTGGAATCCAGAAGGCCTTGGGATGCGACTTTCCAATACCAGCACTCCCCATGCTGTCAAAGCTCTCTCTGGTGACTTTCTCTTGTGCCCTAACTGGAGAGAGTCCACCAAGCTGTTGGGAGCTGGTACTGAGGGTAGTGGCAGCTTATTATGTGAGCTCTCACTGTCCCAATGTACTGACCTGGTTCAGGTGAGTGATAGGTATACATGAAATTTTGAGTTCACGGAAAGTAGAAAAACCAAGACTGCTATTCACCCCTGTGTTCTTTTTTTTCTTGTCCTCTGTGTGACCCCATTCATTGCCAGCAGCCTACAGGCAGAAGCCAGGCAATGGTTTGGAGGCACAGTTTGCTCTAGCATGGGACACTATGAGAGGTCCAGGATGACAAGCCTGCCATAAATAAAAACCTTTACCCTTGTGTTCTTTTATAATTCAGCCTTTGAAGAGGTGACTGTTTACTCTAAATTTCACTATGATTCCCTACTTTCTAAAATGCGAATTAAAACCACTTTGAGATATCACCTTACTCCAATAAGACTGGCTAGGATCAGGAACACGAATGATACCAAGTGCTGGAGAGGTTGTGGGGAAAGGGGAACACTCATCCATTGCTGGTGGGAATGTAAACTGTACAGCCACTATGGAAAGCAGTGTGGAGAACCCTTAGAAGACTCAAAATGAGCCTTTCATTTGACCCAGTCATACCACTCCTGGGTATATACCCACAAGACACATCTTACTGCAAAGATACATGCACAGCTATGTTTATTGCAGCTCTGTTCACAATAGCAAAAAGCTGGAACCAGCCCAGGTGCCCCTCAACTGACGAGTGGATAGAGAAAATGTGGTACATGTATACAATGGAGTTCTATGCAGCGGTAAAGAGGGACAACATCATGAACTTTGCAGGTAAATGGATGGAGCTGGAAGACATTATGTTAAGTGAAGTAACACAGTCCCAGAAAAACAAACGACAAATGGTGTCCCTCATATGTGGATGCTAGTACCAACAACCCAGATATAAATATTTCTCNCAGCACATGTGGCTGCTGTTGTGTGGATAGCACTATATGTATATTGCCTAAGGGGTCAGCATTGTCTTAGCAAAGAGAAGGCAGGATTGTGATGTTCCCAGAAGCCTCCTATTGAAGAGTCTATAAAACAAAGAGGAAGGCACAGATCTCAACATGCTAAAATCAAGAATACTCAGTTCATTCAGTGATGACCTTAGGCTTACCCTTTGATTAAACCCCAGAGAACGTTGAGGTCCTGAGGGTTTTCAAATTACACAAAAAAATCTTTTATTTATTTATTTTTTTTATTGATGCTTTGTTGCATTTCATACCTCATTTTCCAATTCAGTTCAGCAGTATTTCCCTTTCCTTCCCCCCTACCCCACCCCATCCCAGATCAATGCATTTTGCCATAACTGTCCTGCACTTTCTCTCAGTTTTTTTTTCATTTTTTAGCTATAAGTGATGATCCATAGTACAAGCATCGCTAATATGAAACCAATTTGCAGCGCTGTTGTGCCCAAACCCACACAGCCCCAACCAGCGGGGATGAGGGGTTGTATGTTCAACCAAGTTGATCAAATAAGTGTCCAGAGTACATTGCTGTAGTATCAGTTTCACCATCCACCCCAATCGTAGCCCTTACATTTCTACCATGCCCCCTCTTCCACAGATTGTTCCCTAGGCTTAGAAAAGGGGCACAGGTGGATGAGAAGCAAAACATCCACCCTCTCTGGAGCTATTGTCTTGGACTCTGGTCAGTTCTGGCTGTTTCCTCATGGGCTGACAGTTTGTCCAGGAATAACTTTTCGATCCTACGAATGAAGCACAAGGCAGGTTTATATATATATAATATTATATATATATAGATAATGTAGTATTAAACACACTAATAGTTATATAATATATATATATATATATATATAGTATTAGAATATATATATGAAGTTTTAAACAGCACTAATAGTTATGGCTGGTTACTTTGGTATAGACACACAATGTTTGTATGATATGTTAATCCATGAATTACATTTTTTCCTGTTGAATCATGACCAGGGTCTTACTGTGGCTATAACATCTCCTAACCTGTAAGGGATGTAAGCTTGTGGCATCAGCCATGGGTTATTCCTCCAAGGAGAGAGCCAAAGCCAATTAGTTTGGGATATACAGGCATATGGCTGCCTTTGCTGCACAGTATTTCCAGGCAGGTAGGTGTAGCTGGTGCTGATGGAGTCTTGCTTGACTCAGGGAGACCGTATTTGCTTTATTGGTTTGAGTGGCCTTTGGTAACACTCTCTGGTATTCCAGAGGCCATCTGTACACTTGCAGTGTGGTCTCAAACATCTTTCCACTGCTTACACAGAGTCTTCGAGCAGCAGGGCCTTATCGCCTCTCTTCTTGCAGTGTTTCGGCAGCAGGGCTTATTGCCTCTCTTTCTTGCAGGTACCCAGTTTAGAGGCAAGGAGCCTTTACCTTTTGTGGGGCCTGTGGATCCCCTGGCCAACATCTCCTGGGAATAATCCATTGCTGATGTCAGAGCTCCTGTAATTAATATTTTTGCTAAGTGCATAGCTTAAGGACTTTAGTATTATATTGGTTCTGAACAGAGAATAATCACCTTTTCACGGTTCTTATGTCTATTGGTCAATTATAGAAGGCAGTTTTACCGGTTTTAAAGAGAGTTACCTCTATAAAAGTGTCTCCAATTTACAGTAGGAGAGCAACCTCATCATCATCATATTTTCTCTTTTTCTAATGGGGGGGGCAAGAAAGTCTCTCATATCAAAACCTTTGCAGCACTAGAAGGTAGTTTCATTAGGACTCATATAAAATAGTTGTTACAAGTAGGATCCCAGAGGGGTTTGATGTTTGATAGCATCTGAGGCTTTTCTTCCTTTCGATGTTCAGACAGGTCAACCTTTCAGTTGCACTTTCTGGTACATCCTACTCAATGCAAAGCTGTATCTTTTCTTTCTCAGCCATTAAGTTGGGGACATTTGTGTCTTGTTGGGCCCAAAATCTTTTTCCCGTAGTTAGTTTTAGGATTTGGAATTGCAAGGTTTTTGACGAAAAGGTTTCAGTCTATCTGTATCCCCCCCTTTTTTTTAACCCATGAATCTCCAGAAGACAGTTGTATTAGTACATAACTATATGGGTGGAATCAGGCACAGATTCATCAAATTCACTCTGTTGTTTTGGGTGACTATATATGATTAACTTGGGAAGCAAACTTAATCTTAATTTTATGTTAAATCATCTTAAAGAGAATGCTACAAGTGTGATACTGTACAACAGAGAAATTATAGAAACATTTGTATGTGCCAATCCCAAAGTTATGCGTCTACCATTTTGTAAAAACAAATGTGGACAACAGTTTTTTATTTCTCCATTTAACTCAGATGCATACCGTTTTTATCAGAGTCTGTAAACCAATGCTGTTAATATACACATAATTTACTTTTACTAAGTCCTAAGACACCATGTTTTCCTGTGAAGAGTCTAGGCAAAACTGGGTACTTGTTGAACTCACTCAATTATATATGCATTAATCGAATAAAACCGGTCCTCTCCCACCCTTCCCCCTTTCCCAATTCACCATGTCAGTCCGTTTTCTGATGGCAGTCTTTCTGTTGTTGTTCTTTTACTATGCAGCCCTCTCCACACATCTTCATTTGTAACTAGAATAACAAGAGTAATTGTTAAGGTGAGAATGGATCCTAAGCCCAAAGGAACACAGAGATCTCTGTGAAGCTGGAGCTAGGCAGTTCAGTGACACAGCTACAAGCTGAGCATACCAGACACTGCCAGTAGAGAGCTGGATTCTCCCGAGGCTCACCAGAACCAGTGCTGCCCAAAACTCAGTTTTAGACTTCTGACGAATGTTTGTACTTTGGTGAAGCTACCTAGTTAACTGATCATTGATTTACTTAGAAAGGAGAGAGACAATGCAAGCCACAAGCAAGTTTTTGGGTTTAGAGACACCCCTCCAGAGGATATACATCTATCCCCAGATTTCTAAGTGATTTTCCTGATGCTTTTTGTACAAATCAGAGACCAATGGCCGTGACAGGCCATACAGCAGAGGATCAAAAGCCCCACACTAGACTCTGGGTCAGGACTCCTGCAAGCTCATCTGGGAAGGTGACCTCGTTTGTCTCTAATGACCCAATGGGGTGCCTGTCAGTAGCTGTGAGAAGCAGGCCCCTTCATGATTCATGGTTAAAATATGTGTTTACAAAAATCTACCCAGTTGGTTTTAAAAACATAAAGATCATTACCGTAGAATTCCTGAGTCAGAAACAAATAACTGACCCAAGAATCCAACTAATCCTAAATTAAAAATGGGAATATTTACCTCACAGCTAGATGACCTTAGTACTGTATAAATTGTGAAGTTTAAAATGTTATTATTTTACCCATGTTAAAATAATAACATGGGAAAGATGTATTGAGACCACACACCCAAGTGTACAGATGGCCTCTGGAATACCAGAGAGTGTTACCAAAGGCCACTCAACCAATAAAGCAAATACGGGTCTCCCTGAGTCAAGCAAGACTCCATCGTCAGCACCAGGTACACCCCACCTGCCTGGAAATACTGTGCAGCAGAGGCAGCCATATGCCTGTATATTCCAAACCTAATTGACTATTGGTTCTCTCCTTGGAGGAATAACCTATAGCTGATGCCACAAGCTTACATCCTCTACAGGTTAGGAGATGTTATAAGCCACAGTAAGACCCTGTCATATTAAACAGGAAAAAATGTAATTCATGGATTAACATATCCAAACATATGTGTCTATATCAAAGTAACCAACTATAACTATTAGTGCTCTTTAA
Organism: Rhizomys pruinosus; assembly: GCA_009823505.1. NCBI lineage: Eukaryota > Metazoa > Chordata > Mammalia > Rodentia > Spalacidae > Rhizomys > Rhizomys pruinosus. The sequence goes on from VZQC01006772.1 coordinate 442,549, forward strand.
ATACCTATATATATATATATAAAACTGCTTGTGCTTCATTAGTAGGATCGAAAGGTTATTCCTGGACAAACTGTCAGCCCATGAAAGGAAACAGCCAGAACTGACCAGAGTCCAAGACAATAGCTCCAGAGAGAGTGGACTGTTTTGCTTCTCATCCACCTGTGCCCCTTTTCTAAGCCTAGGGAACAATCTGTGGAAGAGGGGGCGTGGTAGAATGTAAGGGCTACGATTGGGGTGAATGGTGAAACTACAGCAATGTACTCTGGACACTTATTTGATCAACTTGGTTGAACATACAACCCCTCATCCCCCGCTGGATGATGGGGCTGTGTGGGTTTGGGCACAACAGCCTGCAAATTGGTTTCATATTAAGGATGCTTGTACTCATGGATCATCACTTATAGCTAAAAAATGAATAAAAAACTGAGAGAAAGATGCAGGACAGTTATGGCAAAATGCATGATCTGGGATGGGGTGGGGGTAGGGGGGAAGGGAAAGGGAAATATGCCTGAACTGAATTGGAAAATGAGGTATGAAATGCACAAAGCATCAATAAAAAAATAAATAAATAAAAAGATTTTTTTTGTGTAATTTGAAAACCCTCAGGACCTCAACGTTCTCTGGGGTTTAATCAAAGGGTAAGCCTAAGGTCATCACTGAATGAACTGAGTATTCTTGATTTTAGCATGTTGAGATCTGTGCCTTCCTCTTTGTTTTATAGACTCTTCAATAGGAGGCTTCTGGGAACATCACAATCCTGCCTTCTCTTTGCTAAGACAATGCTGACCCCTTAGGCAATATACATATAGTGCTATCCACACAACAGCAGCCACATTTGGGAGGTCTATAAAGAAAGGTATTATTGGGGATCACTCCCTTGTGGCTACTTAGCAGGGCCACTTGGTTCTGGATTTCCTCTACTGAATTCTCTCAGGCTACTAGAAAAGTGGTTTATGTTCTCTGGTCATACTTCTCTCTGTGATGAGCAGCAGTGTGCTCAGGAAGCCTGGAAGGCAATTTATATACCCGTCTCTCTAGTGATGAATAAGAATCTCTAGCTTTTCCTGGAGCAACCTTCCCTGCAAGTCCTTAGAGACAGTGACACTTCTGTCCAGCACCAGTCTAATGATGGAGCCTGTGCATGGTGGTGGACAGAATCCTGTCTCCATGCCCCCACCCCTCCAGTGTCCCGTCTTTTATCTCTGGCCTTCTGTTCCTCCTACACATAAATGCAGTCACCTGAACTCAAACCTTGGCCAGATGCGACAGTTTTCTCAGTACATCTTTACGTATTTATTTCTTCGTGTGAATTACAGGGCATTTTGAGTATTTTTTCTTCAAATGATGAATTCTTCTCTAAAGCCCCACTGTGTATTCCTTAAGCCACCTAAGTTTACATCAGTGGAGTGTTTCCAGCCCAACAGAAGCGATTTAAGAAAAATTTTGACATGTACATCTAAGTTGATAAAACTCAAACAACAACAAAAAATCTCACACCCCAAAACAAATAACCTAGTCCACTTTGTGGGCATGCTCAGCTGAATAATCAGTCCTTTCATTCCTGCTTTATCACTTAACATATTGTAGATACCACCTTTGGTTTCATGTTGTCTGTTTTGTTTGTTCCTTTCCAAAATGGGATAAAACCTAAAAGTCTCTGTGTGAACATGGAGATGTCTCCTCCGTGGGGCATGCTCCTTCTCCTCCATTTGGCCATTATTCAGACTCTGCATCAAGCAGCATGTTTCCATTACAGTAGCTTTATACTTAGTCATCAGATCTGGTAATCACAATCAATAGTAATGTTTCCTCGGGCTTCCATAGTCACCCGACAGCAATTTCTTATAACAAATCTCTCTCTCTTCTCTACCTCCTTCCCTCCCTCTCCTTTCCTGTCTCTCTCGGTCATCTCTCTCTTTACATCTTCTTCCCCTCCCTCCCTCCTTACCCTCAATCTTTCTCCCTCCTTTTCTTTCTTCCCTCTTCACTTCTCATTTCTCTCCATCTCCAGGCTCCATTTCTCTTCATCCCTTCCCCCCCAATTCCTCTCTGTCCTTCTCTTTGCCTCCCCTTTCCTTGCCTTTCTGCCCTCCTCCAAATCCACTTTCCCTCCCCCCCATATACCTACACGTATTCTTTTGGTTCTGTTTCTCAGGGGAATTCTGAGCAGTATCCTTTACAAAGACATTTCAATACATGGAAATACATATCCAACTGTACTTGAATGAAAAGTGAGATTATTATTTTTTTTTGTCTTTTTGAGATAGGGTCTCCCTGTAGCCCCAGCTGTCCTGGAACTCACTCTGTAGACCAGGCTGGCCTTGAACTCACAGAGATCCACCTGCCTCTGCCTTCCAAGTGTTGGGATTAAAGGCATGCACCACCACATCTGGCAAGTGAGATTATTTTTATCAGCTGTTCTTTGGAATAGAATGGGCATAACTTGATCTAAAGTAATATCTTAAAGTGTTGCTTCTGAGAACAAAATTATTTTAAATTCATACTTTAAAATCAATAGGTAAAATATAAAATATCATTTTAAAAAATTAATAATGATTATGATTACCTTCCTAGATATAAAAATTGATGATAATCCATTGTAGTAGAAAACAAGTTTAGCTGCAAATTTTGAATAATGCACAAACAGAAGTCTTTATGCAGCAGATTTGACAAACACTAACAAACCTTACTGCTAAGGTTAATTTCACATGTCAACTTAGTGGGTTTTTTTATACAAATAACATTCACACAGGTGAACATTCCATGCACATAGGAAATCCACTTATCTTGCTCTTGGTACTTGGGAAGTAATGAATGTTTTTATATTTCTATGTATGTTGTTTTTTTTACTTAACACGTGATAAAGTGGACTTAAAATGTTTTGATAAATCTTTTATGCTTACAAATGTTAGCTTCTGGGGCTGGAGAGATAGCCTAGCGGTTAAGAGCGCCGACTGCTCTTGCAGAGGACCTGGGTTCAATCCCCAGCACCCACATGGTGGCTGAGAACCATCTTTAACTCCAGTTGCAGGGGAATCTGACACTCTCTTCTGACCTCTGCGGCATTGCACGACATGGGTGCACCAACCTACATGCAGACAATACATTCATACACATATGAAAATAAATGAAAAAAATTTTAAAAAAACAAATGTTAGCTTCTATCAATAATTTAACTTTTCATACAACCTATCCATAAGGATATTGATAAATGATATGGCATCAATTCAAAAAGCTTTCCCACAACATAGGGAACCACAACATTAAGACATATTACATAGATGAGGAGAAAGTATTTGCAAATAATACATTGAATAAGAATCTAATATCCAAAATATGTAAAAAGAACAGACAAAGAAACCTATTAAAATTAGCAAATAATGACATCAAAAGTAGATAAAAGAATGGAGGAGTCATTTTACAAAGAAGATATGCAAATGGCTAATATGTACAGAGAAGTTCAATGCTATTGATCACCAAGGAATTGAAAGTTAAAATCAATGAGCTACCACTTTCATACCTGTTAGAATTGCTATCATACTGGAGTTCAAAATGACAACTCCAAAGAAATTAGACTGTTTTCTTCTCACCCACTTGTGCCCCTTTCCCAAAGCCCAGGGAACAAACTGCAGAAGAGGAGGCGTGGTAGATTGTAAGGGCTGCGGTGAGATAGGGGTGAATCATGAGACTACAGGAATATAGTCTGGACTCCTGATTGATCAACATGCCTGTGCGTACAAGCTTCTCCAACTGGACTATGGGAACCTTGGGTTGTTCAAAATTTGAACATAGATACTTGCAAAATGCACCAATTACCTAATTGTATGACATACTGAGTAACATCAAAGTTTTCTGCAAACAACTGTGTCATTGTATTGTAGAATCCCTTAAAAAAATAAAATAAAAAAAACCAAAAAACAAAAAACAAAACAACAAAAAAAAAGAGTTGCTATCATAAAAAGATAAAAGACCTGGGTATGGCCACTCGTAATTTGAGCACATGTGAAGCTGAAGCAAGAGGATTGCCATGAGTGTGAGGTTAGCTTGAGCTATGTGATGCCTTCTTGGATATCCTGAACTAAAGAAAAGAGAGCATGTCTCCACAGGAGTCTATCTCTATCATCTATCTATCTATCTATCTATCTATCTATCTATCTATCTATCTATCTATCTAATCTATCATCTATCATCTACTATCTCTCATCTATTATCTCTATCATTGTCTATCTGTATATACTATCTATCTATATCTATGTATCTGTGTATCTATGTATGTATGTATCTATCAATCATCTTTGTATCTATGTATCTATATATCTATGTGCCTGTCTATCTTTCTATATCTAACAATCAATAAGATAATGTACCTGGTAGATTATATAGAAGAGGAAACCTAATATAATGTTTTAGGGGATTTAAAATTTTTAAATATATTACTCCATTTTTATTTACTATTTTACCTGGATTCTCAAAAAATACTTTAAATACTGATGAAAGAAAACATAGTGATATTATTTTTAACTAGAAGGAAACTCTCCTCACATGTTTGTACCACATATGTAAGGACATTTTTTTTCCTTGTTTATCCTGGCCTCTAAATTCTAAGCAATTTTTAGGTGTTTATTTCTAACATTCAGTACATCCTGTGTCTGTTCCTTCTCTACCTCCTACCTTCTTCTTCTGAGTTTCAGCTCTTGGTGGTAGTTGAAAGGACAGAATGACAGTCCCTTACTGTATCTTTCAAATTTGGTACAGCCATCCCAAGGTATCTGTGATGGTGAATATTACTTGTTAATTTGAAGATATAGAGTCACCATGGAAACTACCTGTGGGTGTATCTATTATGTTGATTCCATGATGGTTAATTGAGAAGAGAAGAACGCACTGAGTGAGGATAGAACGTGAATGAAAGGAGATGGAGAGCTGAGCACCTGAGTATCTTTCTGGTGCCTGATTTCAGACACAGTGTGGCCACCTGCCTCACGCTCACGCCACCATGATCTCCAAGATAGGATGGACAGTGCATTTAGCCATGAGCCAAAGGAAACTGAAGTGTCCTTGGATTGCTTTTGTCAGATACTTGTCTCAACAATGAGAAAAGGAACTAATACATTTTTTAGGGTATTGTCTCCATGAGTTCCTTGCAGATACACAAATCTGAGGAAGCTCAAGTCCCTAGACAAAATAGTGCTGGATTTGCATATACCTTACATCCCTTCCTATATATTTAAATTATCTCTGGGTTAATTATAATTCCTAATATGATGTAAACATTATGCGTGTTCAGCAAAATGTAATTGTCTTTTTGAATATTTTTGATCCAAGATTGGCTGAATTCCTGGGTGCAGAACCCATGGGTGCAGAAAAGCCACTATATTTGCAGTTTCATGTCCTGTGGACATGCTCCATAAATGGCATAGATGACATTTCTCCATGGCCATCTCGATGGTTTCATTTTTCTATGGATTCATGAAACTCTAAAAGACTCTCTTTGAAAGTTTAGACTTCATTTTGAAATTTCATTTCCATTCATTTATAAAGTAAGGCAATAAACCATACCAAACAAGAACTTTCATTTTAATTGTCAATATTTTAAAAATAAAGAATATTGATCTGTCCAAGATTAAGATAGAACCTTCTAAGGTGTGAAGCATCATTTTATCCCTAATTTTTTTCAAAGTTTATAAAATTTGCAATTTCAAAGACTTTTGGAAAATATTTAAAAATTTCTCATTATTATGTTATTTATTCCATTAAATTTCTCCCACTTTCTTGTTTCTTATGATTATTCATGTCTATGAGTGTACTGCTTGCCTGTATGTAAGTTAACCCATGTCATGCAATGCCTGTGGAAGTCAGAAGAAGGCCTTAGATCCCCTGGAACTGAAGTTACAGTGGTTGCTAGCCACCATGTGGGTGCTGGGAATTGAACCCAGGTTCTCTACAAGAGCAGCCAGTGCTCTTAACTGAAGAGCTATTCCTTCACCCCCCACTTTCTTAATTCTTAATTGCTAATTATTTACTGTGCTCTAAATATTTTATTTATTTATTTATTTATTTATTTATTTATTTATTTATTTATTTATTTTGGTCTTTTTCGAGACAGGATCTCCCTGTAGCCCCAGCTGGTCTGGAACTCACTTTGTAGACTAGGCTGGCCTTGAACTCACAAAGATCCGCCTGCCTCTGTCTCCCAAGTGCTGGTTTTAAAGGCATGCACCACCACGCCCGGCTTGTTATTTTTTATGTGATGTGTATGAGTGTCCTGCCTACATGTGTGTTAGTACACCTATGTCATATAATTCCTGTGGAGGTCAGAAGAAGGTATCAGATTCCTTCTGGCACTGGAGTTATAGATGGTTGTTAGCTACCATGTGGGTGCTGGGACTTGAGCCCTGGTCCTCTGCAAGAGCAGCCAGTGCTCTTAACCTCTGAGTCATCTCTCTGGCCCCTCTAAATACTTATTGAAGAACAAGTAGAAAAATATCCTGGGCAATTATGTAGTTTGTATTGTAATTGAGAACTTTTTTAAGCAATGAAGTAAAATAAAATAACAACAAAATACATGTGTAGAGAATGTTGGACCAGACAGAGAAAGGTAGATTAATTGGAATTGAGAATGCTAGCAGAAATCTCACAGAGATGCTGTCCTGTTGTGCTGAATAGGTTCTGTCATCAACTTGACATACCTGGGGAAAAGGGAATCTCGGTTGGGGGATTTTGTCTTTTGGATTATCCTATAGGAATATCTGGGAGAGCGTCTTCTTGATTCTTGAGTCCTGTGGGAAGGCTCAGTCCCATGAGGGTGGTGTCATCCTGAGGCATGTGGGCCAGGGCTGAACTTAAAAATGATGTCTGAAATACACAAAACATCAATAAAAGTATTATATTAAAAAAGAAAGGTAACGAGTTTTGAAGACATGAAGAATCATGGGGAACAGCTGAGGTTTGGCACCATCTGGCAGGGCTAGAGTCCAGAAGACCATTGGTGAAGGTGCGGCCTCAGTTGCAAAGGAGGCTCCACCATATTAGAGATGCCAGGACCATGTGATGACAACCAAGTGAAGAAGAAGGCTCAGATGCAATGGTGTGGAGTGGATCCAACCTGAGCCTAGGAGATAAGCTGCATACTGCAAAGTTCTGTAGAGCTCAGAAGATTGTGAATGCATCCTGAAGTTGAAAATTGAGCTATATTGCTGGACTTTGGTTTTGCTTAATTGTGATTTGTTGCTCTTATTTGAATAAGAAAGCATGTAACTTACTTTTGACTTTACAGGAGCCCAGAGTTGAGAGACCAGATGATTTTAAAGACACATTAAGCTTTCAATTTATTGAAGTTTTTAAGGACTTTCAGACGTTTTTTAAAGCCACACTGTGTTTTATATTGTTATTAATATTACATGAGATCTTGGGGACAAAATGGAAAAATTATGGTTTAATAATGATGTGTTTGTGTGTCAGGTTGACAAGGCTGGGCAGGGTAGCTAAAGCTGTCAACTTGGCACACGTGGGAAGCAGGAACCTCAATTGTGGAATTTTTTCTTTTGAATTGGTGTGGGGGTATGTCCGTGGGGCATTTTATTCATTGGTGAGTCACGTGAGAGGGTCAGTCCAGTGTGGATGATGCCATTTCTAGGCAGGTGGGTTTGGGTTGTATAAGAAAGGTAACTGAGGGGCTAAAGAAGTGGATCAATGTATAAGAGCACTGGCTGCTCTTGCAAAGAGCCCAGGTTTCATCCTCAGTGCCCACACAGTTCAGGGCATGCGACATCATCTTCTGATCTCTGTGGGCACTGCAAAACATGGGTAAACTTATGTCCATGCAGATAATATACTCAAACACAGAAAATAAAGTAATCATTAAGTATTGAATAAGAAAGGTAACTAAGCAAGGAAATGGAGCAAACCAGTGAGCAGCATTCCTCTGGTATTGGCTGTACTTTCTGACTCCATGTTCCTGCCCTGAGTCCCTTTCCTGGCTTTTCTCAATGATGAACTGTGATTGGACTGTGTAAGCAAATAAACCCTTTCCTCCACAAGTTGGCTTTGGTCAGAATGTTTTATCCCAGCATTTGAAAGCTAACTAAGGCATTTTTAGGTTACATTTTGAATTGAATGTCTTTTCCATACTAGTAGTGGGGGTGGTGGTGATGGCTTTGGAAAGACATTGTGGGGTAAAGAAGCAGTAAGCAAAAACTGGAAGTGTGAATTAAATAGTGAGATGGAAAATAGAGAGCTCTTCTCTGTTTTTTCTTTTCTGATTATGTAAAAGGATCATATACATTACAGTATTGAATTGGAGTCAGACTAATGAAAGCAGCGAAGGTTTTCATGTCATCAGCCTATGAGTACGGGCATTCAGATTTATCAAGTAGTTTTTGATATAAATTATGCTCCAAAATCTGTCTTAGAGAAATGAGTGTAGGGAAAGTAGATGACAATGTGCAAGATGAGGGAATAGAGGCCGTTGGTGTGTGTATAGGAGCTCAGTGTAGTCCGGACTAAGCATCATTAGGTGTAGTAACTAGAAGAAACATATAGGAAGGTCAGTACAAGTATAGGATTGGTGAATACCATCAACTAATTGAAAATAAGGGCTAATAAAAAAATGCAGAAATGAATATTGCATTGGGTTCTGTAGCCTGAGCGGCTTGGAGGTTGTAGAGTTTCTCTGACAAAGCAAGCACAAGTGGTGGACAAAAGGGGCTAAAGGAAGGGTGAGGGGCACTGTGTTCAAGCCTGTCTGGGAGCATAGCTCCAATCTCTCTGCTATCAGGGGGTGAACACTTAGCTGTATTTGGTGAAGACTAGCTAGGAGAGTCAGACTGCCACATGAACCACATTATAGATATTTAAGTAATTGAATAATAGAATGTGGTCAGAAACTGACTCTCCAACAAAGATAGTAGAGGTTAAAAATAAGATTCTATGGGCTGGAGAGATGGCCTAGCGGTTAAGAGCGCCGACCACTGCTCTTACAGACAACCCGGGTTCGATCCCCAGCACCCACATGGCAGCCGAGAACCGTCTGAAACTCCAATTCCAGGAGAACTCCAGTTCCAGGGGAATCCAACACCCTCTTCTGACCTCCGCGGCATTGCACGACACGGGTGCACAAACTTGCATGCAGACAGTACATTCATACACATACAGAAATAAATAAATGCCGGACGTGGTGGCGCACGCCTTTAATCCTAGCACTTGGGAGGCAGAGGCACGCGGATCTCTGTGAGTTTGAGGCCAGCCTGGTCTACAGAGTGAGTTCCAGGACAGCCAGAGCTACAGGGAGACCCTGTCTCAAAAAAAAAAAAAAAAAAAAAAAAAAAAAGATTCTATGCACACAGACTTGCATGTAAATGTATTATGCTGTGCAGAATAGAAAAGTGGGTTAATAAGCATCTGTGTGTTCTTCACACCAGAAGTGTGTTCTTTGAGCATGGGTGTAGATTCACTGTTGTGACTCCCCTGAGCCATCCATGGCTGACTCCCATTCAGTACAGCACAGGTTCCTCTCCTGGGACGGGCAGTTGGACACCAATCCCAGTGATATTCTGACCATGCTCTCACTATTCAGACCCTGCTGGTTCACCGGGCAGGGTAACAGGAGGGCGGAGGGGTACAGTCAGTGCTTCTTTTCTTGTGGATGAGGTTTTTATTTATTTATTTTTTTAGAAATTAAACTTTGCTACTGTGAGCCCCAACACACACACACACACACACACACACACACACACACACACACACACTATGCATACATGCAAACTAAACAACAAGAACAACAGTAATAAACTACATGGGTAGGAATGGCATCCCTAGAGAAAGTAAATAATGGTAGAAACACAAGAATTTGTATCTGAATGAATCACATCACATTTCTGTTTTTCACAGTCCTTCTACCATGTCTAGATTGAACTAAAATAAACTAGCCTCATTTTCCTTATTTCTCCTTTCTGATTTTCTGAGCAGTGTGACCACCTCATTTCCTGTGAAAAAGTCTTCAACTTACTGTTATTCTTCGGACATAGCCATTTTTTTCTTTCTTCTTCCTTCCATCCCATACCCTTCCTGAAATGTTAAATCCCTAATTAAATTGATTAGTCAAGAATGTCCTTGATTTTAATTTTATAACCACACTATAACTTTATTAAGACATCTTACACAGAGAATTTTCCCTTGGGTCCTACAGTGACCTGGAGGAGATACTCTGAAGGAAATTAAAACAGTAGAGGCTGAAAACAATAGAATTTGCCAGTGAATTCAAAGACCTTTGTGTGAGAAGAAATATATGTGGTCATGCATGTGGTATTAGGCAAACTCTAACCTCTGATCTTTAGATGTAGACTCTTGGGGCAAGACTTTATCTTATGGCCTTTTGATGTGGGAATTAGAACTATGCAAATACAGCTGGCCTCTGGGCCCTTGCAGCATGCATGTTTTCTAAGTGTATCTGGTGTCGAGGCCTCAGCAATTTGGGATTATTCTGGTTGGCATGGCTTCATGAGAAAAGTTTACACCTGTAACAGATTAGGCCCTTCCCTCATAAACCCATGTTTTGTTTCTCCTGTAATGTAGTTATCTAGTGGAAGTATTTACCACATCAATCATTTGAAGCTTTCACATTGTAATCTTCAGTTTATAAAACTCTTCACACACTTAATCCCATCTAATCCTGCTCTGACCCCAGGCAGTAGTCTTTATTAACCTCAATTTGCAAATCCAGAGACTTCGAACCCTGGAGATTATGGTCTATTCCCCAGGTCTTCCTTTTCTCAAGTTTTGGTCCACTAAATTACAATTTCATGTAGTTAAGGGCCTGGACAATTCCTCAACTCTGGTCTAAAATTGTTTGGGGACATAGAGCAGGGTCTCTTTAGAATGGGCCATGTGTACCTTCTGTTGTGTGTGGTTGTTCTTTCCTTCTTTGCCTGGTGAGGAATTACCCCGCAGCCTAAACTGGGTTGTTGGTACTTCTTGGAAGAATACTTCTGAATTCTATTCTCTGACTTCTAGAGTCTAGAGACTCTATTTTATATTCTGCTAGGATAATGGGCTTCTGCTTAGTGTGATTATATGAGTAATGTTTATATCTTTCTTCCAAGCCCCTGCCATCTATGAGCAGGGGAAGTCTGTTTATTCATCCTTGTGTCCCAGTGTGCAGCAGTTTCTGGGCCAAGTAAGTGCTCAATATATATTGTTGAGTGGATAGATGAATAATTAAGTCTTACTTGAATAAGTTGCTCTATTTGTTAGAAAAGCAATAATTTAATAATATAGTACTGGAAATGTCCTTAAAGACTTCTCCTCTACTAAGCACATTTTCTTATTGTGAAACAGACCATGAATCCAATTCCCTTGAAATGTAAACTATTCCACCCCAGTAAATGAAGCTACATAAAATTAGCAAAGTCGAGCAGAGGAACATTTAAGAAGTTTCTATTTGAGCACATAAACTAGCTCCCTGTAGAATGAATTATTGAATCTATCAAAGAGGTCAGATACCTTTCCCAAGGTTAGCTACAGAAGACTCGTAACAGGTGGATCCAATTTACTTCCAAGTATATATTCTGTGTAAGTTTAGGGTAAATGCATCTCAGCTGACTCAAAACATAAATGTCAGCTTATAATCCATTTATCTCCCCTCCCTGCCCCAACTTCTCCAAGGATGCTAAATCTAATAATAAATTGATGATCTTATTTTTCCATTTTGTCTTTGGTGATAATGCTGTAACAGAAACACAGACATACAGTTATTTATGGGTAGGATGGCACGGTGTAGTGAGAAGTCAGACTGGATTTCTTATCTTGGTCCATGGGTTTTTTTGGTGCGTGCCTGTGTGTGTGTGTGTGTGTGTGTGTGTGTATGCGTGTGTGTGTGTGTGCGTATGTGTGTGTGTGTGTGTTTGTGTTTATACCAATTCTGGCTATATGGCCCAGATGTCTTTCAATTTGTTCCTGAGATGTTTTTTTCCTCAGTTTCCTGAGCTGGTCTCAGAGTTTTTGTTTGTTTGTTTGCTTGCTTTTATCATTTTGAGACAGGGTCTCCCTACAGCAGTCCTAGAACTCATTATGTAGACCAGGCTGGCCTCAGAATCATAGAGATCCCTGTGCCTCTGCCTCCTGAATGCTGAATGCTGGGATTCAACGTTTGGACCACCGTGACTGGATTGATTTAAGCTTTTGATAACAATAAGAGACTAACAAAGTATTCCATGAAACTTGACACTATTCCCACTGCACAGACAGAGTCAAGAGGCAGACATAACTTCCTCAAGTGCTTCAAGGACTACAGAAGCCAGTTTCCTGCGCTGACCTGTTTTAGGCTTTTTCATAAAATGTATGTTTAAATTTATTTATTTATTATTTATTTATTGTGTGTGTGTGTACTTATGCTATAATGCACATGTGTATCAGAGAACAGTTTGTAGGAGTTGCTTCTGTCCTTCTACAATAGGAGTTCTGGGGATTGAATTCAGCATCTCAGGCTTAGTGACAAGGACCTTCTGCATGGAACCATCATCTCAGTGGTCACATATTGATCTTTTTAAAATAAATTTACATTTTAAAAAATTTGATTTTATTTTTATTTAATGTATTTATGTGTGTCTGTGTGTGGGTACATACATGCGATTATAGGTGCCCGTGGAGACTAGAAGAGGGTGTCAGATTCCCTGGAGCTATAGTTAGAGGCAGTTGTGAGCTGCCTGACATGCATGCTCAGCATGAACTTGGGGCCTCTATAAATGCAGAATTCATTCTCTAACTTTGATCAATCTATCTATCTCCTCAGCCTCCACTAGTTTTGATTTTTTTGAGCAAGGTACATAGTGCATGTAGTGAAAAATTCTCACTGGAAATAGTGAAGAGTTATCAGAAGCCTCACACAGGTCACTGTCTGATTTCCTTGTGTCCTGGATGGTAGACAGCCTACTAAGTGGTAAATCTGGATCTCTGTTTGTGTTTGCTACAACTTTCTATATATTCATTGGGTCTCAGTTTTTATGTCTAAGTGAGGAAAATAAATTCTGTGTCATCCCCAAAGCAGGATTAGTGTGGAGTTCCATGGGATGGGCTTTTAAAAATGCAGATCTCTGGCTTGTGTCCAGGATTTAACAAATCAGAACCATTGGGAGAACAATCAGACCTGGGAATCTACACTTTAATAGTTTCATAGGTGAATCTTAGAAATTAATGAGATACATATGGAGTACATTCAGCCACAGACTGTAAGCTTTGGCTTCAAATCAACAACCAAGAAACAATCCATATCCCAGTACAGCAATAGAGACTGTGGGATGTATACTTGAAATTGGACTAATACAACTGTTCATAGAATGGACTGCCTGGGATTTCAAGACAGTGTCTTATTTTAGAGAGGCTGAGATCTTATTACTTTCTTTAAGGTCTATAAATGTCATAAAATGGAGATGAGATATAATTCTGCCATCAAAGGAGATTCATGGAAAGCTTGCAAAGGAGAAGATTGCTATATACAACTATCTTAGAAAATTAACTCTTGCTGCTGGTGGAACATCCTTCACTGCTGCCATCCAGGCGTGGATGAGGAACCATAGAACTAGAGCAGTCACATGCCACATGGGTTCACTGAGGCTGTCAAAGTAAGACTTTCACCACTGAGAGTGAATGGTGGTGTTTTGGAGAGACTCTGTGTGTGTGTGTGTGTGTGTGTGTGTTTGTGCACACACATGTGTTCCTTCATATCCATTGTGTTTCTTATTTAGAGATTTAGAACTATGTGTGCAAATCATGTGTTTACACAGACTTATGGTATTTGGGGAAAGTGATATCTAAAACTACTAGAGATTGCAGTGACAATTCAGAGTGGAAAAGAGACACTTTGCAGATTTGTTTTTCTTTCATTTAAACAACTAGTTCACGGATAAGAAATTCTTTTTTGATATACATATCATGTATTAGCTTTGCTTTTTTCTGACCAGTTTTAAATTCAGAATCATGATAATACTTTTTAATTAGGACTTTTAAACACAAAATTGAAAATGAAAGATTTCAGTATGAAGAGTCTACATTTTGCCAGGCATGGTGCTACATGCCTGTAATCCCAGCACTCGGGAAGGGAAGCAGAGGCAGGTGGATCTCTGCAAATTCAAGGAAAGTCTGGTCTACATAGTGAGTTTCAGGACAGCTGGGGCTACAGGGAAACCCTGTCTCAAAAAGACCCCCCCCCAAAAAAAATCTACATTTCAAAAGAATCAAGAACTATATTTAAGCTATGACTTTAAAGAGCCATTTAATTTAATGTTTGAGTATTTAACTAATCTTGGCTTTTGCCTTTTTGTACCTCCATCTGAGAGCTTATTGTGATAAGAAAGATAGCAGTATATGAATTTATGCCAATCTGCATGGTTTGGTCTTAATTTCTCATCTCATATCCTATGTTAGGTAACTCATAGGTTATGGAAACCTCTGGAAGACTGCAGTAGTTCAAACCAGGCACATTGAAAAACTGATGACCATTGATGATTATGATTGTACATTCTCCAGCCAATACAATCCAGACTAGGGATCTTTGACGATGGCCCATATAACATCTCCCTTAGGAAATATTGCTATCTCTGTTAAGGTATCAACCAAAACAATTCCTGTTTTGTTCTTTGGTTCTGTGAGCATTTATTGACTTCCCCTTGAGAGCTCACTGCTGTATTCAATGGAACAAATCATTTTCCCAAGAGAAAGTAAAATGGGATGTAACTTAAGAGGATAAAAAGTAAAATAGCCTATGTATTTTAATCTTTGTACATACATTGGCCTGTATGTGAACCTGTGGACTGAACCTAGGCCCTTACTACATGCTTAGCCAGCATGAGTCTATAGAGCTGTATCTCCATTCTTCCTACTTTTTATTCTTTTAACAAAGACATTTATTTGGCTTTGGATTGTCCTGCTTCAGCCCTTCAGGGAGTGAAGAGTACAGGTCTATGCCACCCAACGCAGACTAAGAAATGGTTTATATATAAGCAATCCCTGCTTTCTACCAGAAGGCGGAAAGGATAAATCATATAAACTTTGTTGTTAAATAGAACTCAATGTTAATCTTGAATTTACTGCTTATTAATATTTGACTCTTCATATTATTTATGCTCTGAGCTTTAATTTACTCGTTTATGAAATGAAGATGATAGTAATAAATCACATGGCTTTTTGGAGGATTAAATGGCACGGCCAGTGTACTCAAGTGTTTTGGGGAACTATTATTACCCCACCCCAAACAAATTCTCAAATTGCCCTGAAACCAGGTGTGTGTGTGTGTGTGTGTCTGTCTGTCTGTCTGTCTGTCTATGTGTATTTATATACATAGACTTTTTGTAACAGGAAATATATGTATGTGGTGGGAACAGGAGACTTTCAGGCTCTGCCCCCCTTTTTCTAGTCTGATGATTTTCAGCAGGCCTTGTTCTAACTCGGTTTCAGTTTTCTTCTCTTCGAGATAGACTTAGTCCTGGTTGGGATTGTGATAACTAGCTGTGATAATTTACATAAAACCTTGGGAACAGGGCAGCCTCTTTGTGATAATACTAAGCTCCTTCCCTTTATGCCTTCTGCCTTTGAACATGGAAAGATGGAGCAGAGGAGATTGAATGCTACCTATTTCCTACTTCTATCATATTAATGGTGCTTATATTGAACATTTATAGGCCATTTGGAATAAATAAAATCATATATATATATATAATATAATATAGATATAAGATATATATCTTATGCAACTGTCCCGCCACACAATCTGTATTCTAGTATTTGGAGGAAAAACATTGCTTTTATTTCGTGTTTTAATAGATAACAAGGCTTATAAAGATGAGGGTAGCTATTTAAGGTTAAACATGGGTCTACTTAACATCTAAGTCCAAGCAATATGTTCAATTAATTGTTCCCTCTTCTACTTTATTAAACAAGAACATTCATGTGTTAATCACAATTGCTTTTAATTTTTATTTTTTGTTGGTTTCGTTTGTCTGCTTTTACTCATCTTCTGACTGAAATTGGAAGGGTTCTGGTTCTGAAATACAGAAAAACCTAACCTGTCTTTAGACTTGCTCTAGTCAATTGAAAGTATCAATTTATTTCAACCTGAGTATTTGATTGCTCCTTTTCTAAGTACATAACTGATATGCACTTATTGCAAAAAAAAAAAAAAAAAAAAAAGAGACAGGCTTGTACTTTATCGTTTACTTTACTACAAAGGTATATGATTTGAAGAAGCTTTGCCCTTAAATGATTCAACAGCTTGTGTGGCTAATAAGAATATTGTCCCTAAAGGAAAGAGGAACATCTTACAAATACAAGAGCACTCAATTAGAGTTTCAAATTAGAATGTAATTATGTAGTGTTTTTTTCCTTCCTTTTTTTTTGAAAAAGAAAAGAAAAGAGCTTTTAATCTTTTAGGTGGCCTCCTTGTGGTGAAAAGACAAATTTAGGAAGTGATTAAGTTTCAGGAGCTGTTCTGTATCTTGCTCAATTTTGGACCTAGTCCAATTTTAGAAGGAGTAAAAGATGATAAGTTTGCTTATACCTGGCTTTTTAAATCACTGAATTTTATAATGCAAAACAGGGATGAGCTGTTGATATGGATTACTGCACTCAGTATAATGAAATTGTCAATATGCTTCAAGATGCACAGCATGTAAGCAGACATGGAGGGAAATAGTCCATTCAACCTCTAAAACAAAGCATTTGCCTTTGAGAACCTGACTTCACTAAACAGCTGTGATGTCAACGTGAGTGTGGGTACTTGACCAAACACTGAGCCCAGGTTATTCCTGGTTCCACAATGCTCTACAGTGTCCATGGGCATCTTCCACTGAGATAAAAGAAAGTTTAGTCTTTAAATTTTTTATTTTTATGTGTATAAATGTACTGTCTGCATATAGGTTTGTGCACCCATGTCGTGCAATGCCTCAGAGGTCAGAAGAGGGTGTCAGATTCCCCTGGAACTGGATTTCTCCTGGAATTGGAGTTACAGATGGTTCTCAGCTGCCATGTGAGTTCCGGGGTATGAACCCGGGTCCTCTGCAAGAGCAGTCAGCACTCTTAACTGCTAGGCCATCTCTCCAGCCCAAGAAAGATTAGTTTTTGATTGGGTAAGGCAAGTCTCCATGTTGACTGATAGTACAATGTGGTTAACAAGGACTGATGGAGTTGTTCATGAACCTACTCATGTTTGAAGCTCTTTGCTTATCTACTACCCGAAACAACTTTATGTTTTTTTTTTTTGTTTTTTGTTTTTAATCTTATGGCTTATGATGGTGCTTTTAGCAGATTTCAAGAACTTGGTGTGAAGAGAAAATAAATTAGCTGGGCGTGGTAGTGCACATCTTTAATCCTAGCACTTGGGAGGCAGAGGGGGGCAGATCTTTGTGAGTTCAAGGCCAGCCTGGTCTCCAGAGTGAGTTCCAGGCCAGCTGGGGCTACAGGGAGACCCTGTCTCAAAAAAAAAAAAGAAAGAAAAAAAATCACAATTTGTATAACTTGGATCAGTTTTCTCCTTTTGGTACATTTTGATTTCTGTCATGTGGATCCCTTGTCATTTGACCAACTTAGATGCTGTCTGATAAGGATCCTAGTATAAATTGTCAGCTGGGCTGTGCAGTATACTGGGGATTCTCATTAAGTGTGCTGCTTTTCTTTTAACCACTGGTCTACATGTTACAGGGGTGGGTCTTTTCTTTCTTTTATGATTACAAGTGACTTGATTCTTGTAGCTGTGACAAGGTAGAAGCAGGTTTGAATCATGCTAATGTTCTCCTAGGCATTGCTCAGAATCATAAAGGTGTTTGATATGCACATCAAGGACAAGGAAGAAGTGAGGTCTGGCATATCCTGTCAAAGTTTTTACCCTCAGACAGATCACCAGTCTCCAGCTGTGTCTTTATAAAGCTAGTCTTGCTAATAGATGTTTAAGATAGATTTCCTAGAACCCAGAAATTTAGAATTTGAGAAAGTACAGGGGATTGCATAGGACTGAATCTGCACATGTTCTTAGGAGAAAATAAGGACCACAATACTAGAAAAACAATAGCAACAAGAACAAAAAACTCCTTGCCAAGTTTTACTCTAAAGGATTAGCGGCAGAATGAAATTAATCTTTTCTCCTTTCTATCCTGTTCCAGTCTCTTTGCTTCTACATTTCTGGTGATTTATTTACATCTTTACTTGTTTATAAAGACACATGATATAAATTTTCAGACAGGGAAGAAGAAATTAGATTTTTTTCAAGTGTTGTTTTTTCCTTTAAACATTACAAAGGATTAAAAAAACATTTGTTGAGAAAATAATTATAGACAAACCCACAAATAACTGTAAGACTATTTAGAGACATCTTTAGCCATAGGAGGAGGCTAAAAGTAGCAGCATAAACAAGCCACTGAATTCAAGAGCTGGGAGAGCTATTTAAAATCATATCACGCAAAGTTTTTCAGAGAATGTCACCCATAAGGCTCAGACAGAGGGATGACTAGGCCACATGAGATGGATTACAGTTACAGGAATACAATTTAATATTTAACCCTAACAATACTAGAATATCTATATGGTTGTGCATGTATCATATACATTAACATGAGTTCCTCGGTATGTGCCAGAATCTGTCCTATGTGCCTGTGACACATAAGTACACAGAACAGAAAAATATCTCTGTTCCCAGGAAACTGAGAAATTGGTCCAAGGACATCAAACCCAAGGACTGTGTGAAGTTCGAAGACTCCTGGACCAAATAGAACAGTGTTTCTGATATTGGTCTTACCTGTGAAATTTGGGCTTTCTCTGTAGGACTGGTTTGATATAGCACTGAAAGGAGAGAAAAATTCTTTCGGGACAGCCCAGGTCCTATTACAATAGATGGGCCTCATTAACCATTCTCAGCTTCATAGATAATGTAGCTGTGGATAGCATCATTTGGCCTAGTGAAGAATTGCCCTGGAGATTGTGTTGACATCTGAGATTTATTTTAATCCTCTTTTTGCAGATTTTATAACGAGGCTTATAACAAAGTATGCCAAAGAATCATTACATATCTTATAAAATCTTAATAGTACAAAAATTAGAAACGTTTTTCATGAATATGTTCAATTTCTTCAGAATCCAAGGATTTCATTTTACTGATTAGCATAGAGTGCCCTAGGTGGGGACCTTGCCTTTATTAGGTCATTGACTTGATTGCTTTGCATGCTTTTGCAATTAATAGTGTTTATATGATTGATGCAGGCTGTCGTCAAATTTCAAAGTTGGATTGAATAAGATGGTGGCTGGTTCTCAAAGGGTTATATTTTGCACTTATTCACTGAGTGTATATTGATTGTGTTTGTGGAGCATAGTACTAAGTACAGAGGGAGTGGAAAGTAATACTTTCAAAATATGGCAACATTTCCAGGGTAGAGGAATGTGCTGTAGGCTTCTATATGGAAAAGCACAGGATTCCCACAAGGGCATAAAGCCAGGGGATTGGCCAAGCAAGAGTGCTGGACCTATGGCTATATCTAACATACCTTCTTTTTCTCAAGTTCTCCACTTTATAGCAGTGTGATTCTGGTCAAGGCATTCAGTCACCTCCACCTGCTTCCTCATCTGAGAAATGAGATGAGCACTCCTCACTTCATTAGTCTACTGTGAAAATGAAAAGGAACTTGCATCTAGGAGGCATCCAGCAAAGGTCGTTTATATTCCCAGCTCTGGCATTTAGTAGACAAGCTCTTAGGCCAGTCGATTGCCCTCAAATATAGTGCAGTAGCACACAGTTCATCTCAGAGTGTCTCCATGAAACTCTTGCCTGCCGTAGCTTGTAGCTTGTCATCTCTTGCAATGTTCTTTCTACCTCCCACACCCATCCCACAAATTTGATCTGATTTCTGGTTCTCAGAACCTTCTTTTCTATGTGACAAAATATTTGTTTCTTCTTCTTTTCAATAACTGTCTCTGGATGTTTTCTTCAAGGTTACTTTTTATTCAAGCTCTTCTGTGAATAATATTTCTAGGCTCCTGTTTCTCCCTGCACCATGAAACAGAAGCCTCCCTTTTTTTTAACACTCCATACATATATCAAATTTACAAAGGGAAAATAAACTAAAGTTTAATTCTAAAACACATTTGGGGATTCACAATTTACCATAAACTCGCATGCAGATAAAAAGAAATACAACTTTACAATCCTGACTTACATAGTAAGTGGATTTATGTTTTAATGTACTTAAACAACAACAACAAAAGATTCACTCCCCAGCATCTCCAACCAGCCATTAGCTTTTTTCCCCCAGTACTCATGAGGCAGAGGCAGGTGGATCTCTGTGAGTTCAAGGCCAGTGTGTTATATAGAGTGAACACCAGGCCAGCTGGGTCTAAAGGGAGACACTGTCTCAAAAAGTCCAAAAAAAAAAAAAAAAGACAGAGACTTATTCTTTCTCTTAAATCTTAGAATTGAGGAAAATAGAGACATATACTTCAACTATATCTATAATTATATCAGTCAATATAGTATTATCTTTATTGACCAATTATCCAGTTTGACTTACAAATAAGGATTTGGTGTTAGGGTCCACAAATAAGGGATAAACTAGATCATTTGTTTTTCTCAGACTGTGTTACTTCACTTAGCATAACAGCTTCTAGTTCCATCCATTTACCTGCAAATTTCATGATGTAGCTTTTTCTTTACCACTGCATAGAACACCATTGTGTAGATGTGCCACATTTTCATTATCCACTCATCAGTTGAGGGACACTTGGGTTGCTTCTATCTCTTTGCTGTTGTGAAAAGAGCTGCAAAAAACATGGTTGTGCATATATCTCTGCTATAGGATGAGTCCTTTGGGTATGCCCAGGAGTGATATGATTGCATCAAATGGGAGGTTTATTTTTAGTCTTTTAAGAGTTCTCCACACTTTTCCATAGGGGTTGCATGGGTTTATAATCCCACTAGCAGTGAATGTGCATTCCCCTTTCTCCATACCCTCTCCAGCATTTGGTATTATTTGTTTTCTTGATCATGGCCAGTCTTACATGGGTAACATGAAATCATAAGTTTTAATTCACATTCCCTTAAATACTAACAATATTGGACACTTTTTACGATGTTTCTTAGCCATATTTACTTCTTCTGATAAGTCTCTGTTCAGATCTTTAGCCCATGTTTTAATTGGGTCATTTGTTTTCTTGGTCCTTAGTTTTTTGAGTAATTTATATACTCTGCATGTTAAACCTCTGTCAGACGTGTCACTGGTGAAGATTTCCTCCTACTCAGTGGATTTTCTCTTCACTTTGTTTCTTTGGCTGTATAGAAGATTTTTTAGTTTAATGAGGTCCCCACTTATTGATTGTTGACCTTATTTCCTGTGCAACCACTGTCTAACTTAGAAAGTCTTTTCCTATACCTATAAGTTGTAGGTTACTACCAATGTTTCGTTCTAACATTTTCAGAGTTTCAAGTTTCACATTGAAGTCTTTGATTCATTTAGATTTGACATTTGTACAAGGTGAAAGGTAGAGGTTTTGTTTCATTATTCAACATTCGATGATCCAGTTTTGCCAGCAACATTTGCTTAAGATGCTGCCTTTCCTCCATTGACTGTTCTTGGCCCCTTTGTCAAATATCAGGTGGCTGAAATTGCATGTATTCAAGTTTGGATCTTCAGTTTTGTTCCATTGGTCTATGAGTTTATTTTTGTTCCAGTCCCATGCTGTTCTATGACTTTGCTTCTGTATAGAGTTTGAAATCTGGTATGGTAATCTCCCCTGTATTACTCTTTTTGCTCAAGGTCGATTTGGCTATCCAGGATCTTTTGTTTTACAGATGAACTTTAGAATTTTTTTTTTCTAATTCTGTGAAGAAAGTCATGAGGATTTTGATTGGGATTACATTGAATCTATATATTATTTTGGGTAGGCTGGTCATTTTTACTAAATTAATTCTTCTAAACCATAAGCCTATATGATCCTTCCATCTCCTACTGTCTTCCTCAATCCCCTTCTTCAAAGATTTAAAGTTTTCATTGTAGAAGTCTTTAATGTCTTTGGTCAGGTTTGTTCTGAGATTTTTTTTCTTATGAGGCTCTTGTGAATGGGAAGGTTTCCACATCTTCCTTCTCCAATTGCTTGTTATTGGCATATAGAAAGACTACTGATTTTTGTAGATTAATTTTGTACCCTGGCATGTTACCGAAACTGTTAACTAGGAGTTTTCTGATGGAATTTTTGTCATTCTCTTAGGTATAATATCATGTCATCTGCATGAAGGGATAGTTTGACCTCCTCTTTTTAAATTAGTATTCCTTTAATTTCTTTCCCTTGTCTTATTGCTCCGGCAATAGTTTCAAGTGCTATATTGAAAAGGAGTGGGGATAGTTGGCAGCCTTGCTGGGTTTCTGACTTTATTTAAGTGGAATGCTTCTAATTTTTCTCCATTTAGAATGATATTGGCTGTATGTTTTTGTATATAGCTTTAATTGTGTTGATGAATGAACATTCATCAATAGTCCAATTACCTTTAGGACTTTAAAAATAAAGGCATGTTGAATTTTTATCAAAGGCCTTTTCTATATCAATTCAGATGACCATGTGGTTTTTGTCTTTGAGTCCATTTATATGATTTATGACATTTATTGGTTCACATATGTTGAATCATCCCCAAATCTCTGGAATAAATCTGACTTGATCATGGTGGATGTCCTTTTTGATGTGTGCCTGTATGTGGTTTGCAAGTATTTTGTTGAGAATTTTTGCATCTATATTCATTAAAAATATAGGTCTATAGTTTTCTTTTTTGGTTGTATCTTTGCCTGGTTTTGATATTAGAGTGATGCTGGCTTCATGTAAAGAATTTGGGAGATTTCCCTCTCTATCCTTTTGAATAACTTAAGTAATATTAGTTGTAGGTCTTCTTTAAATGTCTGATAGAGTTCTGTTATAAATCCATTTGGACTTGGGCTTTTTTTAGTTGGGAAGTGTTGTATTAATGTTTCAATCCTTTTGAAAAGTTTAATAATATTGGGTGTAGGTCCTCTTTAAATATCTGATAGAATTCTGCCATAAATTCATCTGGGCTTGGGTTTTATTTAGTTGGGAAGTTCTGTATTACTGTTTCAATTTCCTTATATGTTATGGGTCTGTTTATGCTGCTGATGTCTTCTTGGTTAAGCTTTGGTGAGTCCCATGATTTCAGATATTCATCCATTTCTTTTAGGTTTTCAAGTTTAATAGAGTATTGGTTTTTAAAGTACCCCCATATAATGTTCTGGATCTTTTTGCTATCTGTTGTGATGTTTCCCCTTTCATCTATAATTTTGTTAATTTGGAGTTATTCTTTCTTTCTTTTGGTTAACTGGGCTAAGGGTCTTTGTATCTTGTTTATTTTTTCAAAGAACCAGCTCTTGAACTTTTTTATTATTTTCTTTGTTTCTATTTTATTAATCTCTGCTCTGATTTTTCTTATTTCTTCTTGTCTTTTGGGTTTGGGATTCATTTGTTGTTGTCCTTCAAGTGTTCTTAGCTGCAGAGTTAGATAGTTTACTTGTTCTCTTTCTGTTTTTTTTTTTTTTAAATGTAGGTTCTTAGAGTTATACATTTCCCTCTTAGAAC
Organism: Rhizomys pruinosus; assembly: GCA_009823505.1. Classification (NCBI taxonomy): domain Eukaryota; kingdom Metazoa; phylum Chordata; class Mammalia; order Rodentia; family Spalacidae; genus Rhizomys; species Rhizomys pruinosus. The sequence continues at coordinate 466,147 of VZQC01006772.1, forward strand.
TGCTTTTAAAATGTTCCAGAGGTTTTGTTGTGTTGTATTGTCCTTTGTATTTAATTCCAGGAATACTTTTATATCTTTCTTAATTTCTCCTTTGACACATTAATTATTCAGTAGTGCACTATTTAATCTTCATGAGTTCATGTAGTGAGGTGAAAGAGACAAAGTCCCTGGTGCTTGGGAGAAGATATAGGAAGGAAACAGTGGGAATCACCAAAGCCACGGAACATGCTAGTGACCTGCATTTCCCTACAATAACACGTAATTGCAAAACCACACAGAGCCAGGGAGAAATTCCTCCTCCAATCTGAGAAGCCTGGGAACTCAACCCAGTGAATAGGAGCTGATGGATTCGGAGCTGTCCAATGAGGATCCTGTGCAAGGGAGTAAGGGGGCTTTGCTGTCAATATAATACATTATGAATTATGTTTTCTGAAACTTTGACTCAATTTTGGAATGAGAAGGGGACTTCAATAATAATAAAAGTGGATTTCCCACAAGTCCTTTGAATGAGGGTATGGTGTCATAGTAAAGATGCTATGAACAAAAGGAGTGCTTTATAGGTATGTTTGGTACTTACTATGTAATTTGATACAATGTATTAAATACTGTGGAGAATATAAACCAAGCAATGCTGTCAGATGCCATAGTTGGAAGAGGTTGTGAGTTTGAATATTAGGTAAAGGGAGGATTTCAGTTAAAATAAAATAGAGGTTTCTGAACCAATCCAAAGGGGATACTATTCCAGTCAGATGGACAAGAACCATGAAATAGAGATACCAGGTGTACCTGGTATAGTGAATGAAATGGAGAAGGAAACTTGTGGAAATGTACTGATCAGTATGGGGAAATGTACTGATCAGTATGGTAATCACCGGCTGCATTTGGCTTCTGAGTACTTATAATGTGGGCAGCTCTGAAATGAACTGTGCTTTAAGTGGAAACTCCACACCAGATTTCAGAGACTTTGTATAAAAAATAGAATGTAAAATATGGCATATGTAATGTTTTACTGACTGCATGTTGGGAGGATAATATTTTGGATATATTGTGTCAAATAAACTCAGATATTAAAATTGATTGCATCTGTTCCTTTGGATTTTTTAATGTGACTATTGGAAGATTTAGCATTGAACTTCTGCCTCTCATTGGCTCATCTTCTATCTGCTACCAGCACTATTCTAGAAGACGATATCTGAAAAGTGCTAAGAGGCTCATTTTTAATATGTCTTAAGTTATTGTAATATATTTCAGGTTATTGTAGGGGCATTTGTATATGCTCTAAGTGAGATGGAAGCTACTGGAGGACTTTAAGCAGAGGGTGGACAGAGTCTGCCAATTTTATAACAAGATCATTCTGGCTACTCTTGTAGGTTATGAGAGGACAAGACTGAAATTGAGGCCGTGCGTTGCAGGGATTCGAATGAACCAGACAAGATGCTGGCCGACTTGCATAGCAACATAGATGGTGAAATGGGGTCAGAGACCAGAGGATTTTCTGATGTATTCAAAGTGGGATGTGAGTAAAAGAAAATGAATTGAAAATTACTCCCTCAGGTTCTGGCCTTGAGCACATGTAAGGACCCGGCATGTCATTCGCTGAGAAGGAAAGGGGAACAGGATTGGATCAGGCAGATACGTGGTTTAGCTGTGCACATGTTAAATTTGAGATACTTATTGGGCATCCAAGCAGAGGCTTAAGGAATCTGTTTGCTGAGGTGGGCGTGCCAGAGTGTAAGGGCCAAGGAAGGGGGATGAATTCTGAGATTACAGCAGAATGGACTGGATTTTATTTTTTGTGTAAGCAAACCTCTTCAATTGGGCTTGGGGAACCTGGGTTCTCCAGTAAACTAGATGCTGATGTAACTGGGCTGATATGGATATTCCTCACATTTGTTGCCTAACTGTACTTACTTAAATAAATAAAAAATAAAAAGATATTTAGGACTTCAAAAACAACAACAACAACAATAAGAAATCTGTTTGTTGTAATAGGGAGATGGGTTAGCAGAAGTTAAACTTGGAGGGTATCACTGAGAGAGTTATTTAGACTGAAAGGAAAAGGTGGGGGGGGACAGAGCCAGGGTCACTCAGAGACCTCATGAGCAGAGTCTCTGACACTGCAGCCGCACTGAACATTCTCTCTCCAGTTGTCCTCTCACAGGTTCAAAGACAGATTCAGAAAGAGAAACAGCAGGAGCAAGTGTAAAGGCTCTGTTTGTTCTGGGTTGGCTGGTTACAGCAGGAAGGATGTTAATCAGTGTGCAAAAGTCAGGTGGAAAGCGTATTTCTACATAAGTATATATGTCAAATATTTTAATAGAGAAATTGTACCATGATGAACTCTTAGTAATGTTCTAATCTTAATAATGGATTCAAAATTTCAGAGATTCTAATACCATATTATATCATCAATTATCTTAAAGGGTCTCTTCCACAATTTCTTAGTAAAATTTAATTTTATATCATTTTAATTTTATAATGCTATACAATTTTCTAAAAAAGAAAAAAATCAAATAAAAAGTAAAGGGCTTTATAACTCTAAAAACAAGGGAGTCACTGTGCTATAGCATTTCTGAACATATATTATACATTTCCAGGTGTCCTTGACCTTGTCTTTTAGAAAATTTGCTCCTTATTGTCCACTTACTACTGCATTTTGAATAATTGCTTATAAGGTTTCTCAGTTTCTTTCTCCCTTCAAGCCTGATCAGCACATCCATTTCTTAAAAGGAAAGAGTCCACAGAGTGATAGGAAATAGAGGCCGAGTGACCACAAACAATAACATTATCATACTGCAGAATACCTGGGACATACAGAAAATCAGCCACTTCTAGGAGTAGAAATTGAATGCTTTTATTTCTTGAATTTTCCACCGTCTACTTAGCTAGAAAGTGGATAAACTGGGGAGTTAGGGAAGCAGGCCGCTGACTGTATACTCCCAGTTCAAGCCTTCTTTCATTCTGTAGTCTTTGGTGTGATCTTAGGTGATATTTTTTTAACCTCTGTATTTCAAACTCCTCATCTCCACTTGTGAGTGATTTTAGTTGCTATATTACAGAGTCGTTAAACTTTAGATGGGGACTCAGAAGGTGATTCAGTAAGTAAAGTGTCGGCCGTGGAAGGATATAGACGAGAGTTTGATCCCCAGCTCCCAATGTGAAAAGTGGGGTGTGGTGGCATACTCCTGTAATCCTAGCACTGAACTCACAGAGAAAGGTGCATTTCTGGAGCCCCCTGACCTGCTAGTCTCACTGAATCAGTCAACTCCAGGTTCAGAGATATCTTGTCTCAAAAAGTATGGTGGAAAACTCCCAAGAAACCTTTGGCCTCTATGTGCATGCATACCTACATATACAAATAGACATATATACCCATGTATCATATACAAATGGATAGGCCCCCAACACATACATTTGCATACACCATAACATGCACATGCACTTTAAAAGACTTAATATACTTGATGATTGCCTTCAGTACAGCTAAATATTCTATAAATGCTATTTGTTTTTATCTGTCTGTATTCCTTTTTTATAGTCTAAAATTGCCTCTTATTATTAGGGGACATTGGTTCTTATCCTGTATAAAATATCTATTTTTCATCTTTCAGTCCCCATCCCTTTGGGACTTTAGGACATTAAGAATGTCTTTAAATGGCAGGTTCTGCAAGTTTTTCCCATTACCTGCCATCATAGGCTTTAGTCATATACTTATATGAATTAATTAAAAGCATCTTTACCAACACCATTTTGGTTCCTTTATGCTTCCAACCTCTTCTGCCTTTGTGCTATGTCTCCCCCTACCCTTTGCAGGAGTAATAACTTCAAGTGGAGTGACAGAGATCAGATTTACCTTCTTGCCTAAAATAACCATGAAATGGACTCAGTGCATGAAACAAAGCTTTGAGAGTCACTTGGCATCAGCCAACGGAGTTCTGTGACATCTGAGAAGCAGGAAACAACTAAAATCTTGCAGTTGTTCTAGTTTAGAGTCTGGAGAAAGTTTCCTGGCTGTTGTGTGTTAAAGGGACTCTGGCCTAGTTTGGCAGAATCTCTAAGCGGAGACTTGAAGTATAAAAGCAGTTAGAGTTTATCATGATGGAGCACTAGGGAAAGAAGGCTCCCGAGAATCATCTGTGGTCTTTTTCAGCTTCCAGCATGCATAAACAGGTATGTGAACAGTGCCTCTTCCCACTAGCCAGACAGGAAAACCTCGAGTCTCATGAGACAAGGGGTAGGAAACTTGGGAAGATCTTGCAGTGGGAAAAATTAGTCAGGCTGTGTGTGGTTCTGATCCTATGTAAGAAATCTAAATGCAAGAGCCAAGAGGATGAAATGACTTCCAAACAAATACATCCAGAAACAAAGTTTGTGAATATTTATAGAAATACAAAATTAGCTCTGAGCAAGGTAAGAGTCACACTATCCAGTGTCTAATTACTGATCACGAAAGAGGGAGGGATATCAGTCCAGTAAAACCAACTCGGTACTGACAGAGGCATTAAAATAAATGAACATGGCTATGGAATAAGTTGTGATGCCAACATCCTGTGTTTTTAATAAACTACGTTAAGACACAGAATGTGAATAAATTCCCATCAAATGTTTACAGTTGGAAATAGCAATGTCTGAGATGAAAAAAGAGCTGAGTGGCAAATTAGACACTGTAAAAGAAAGATTAGGACCTCCAAGGTGTAACAGAAACTACCCATAATTAAATGAAGAAAAGCATCATAAGAAAGAGAAAAAAATAAAGCACTGAGCTATGGGACACATCAAGAGGCCTGGTATATAGTGTATTGTTATCTTTGGAGAAGCAAGCAGTCAGAATGCATATTTAAAGAAATAGTGACTGAAATATTTCCAGATTTGGTGAAAGGATAAATTTACATATAGTTCTAGAACTTTTGACCTGGGGATAGAGCTGAGTGGTAGAGTGCTTTCAAGCCAGCATAAAGCTCTGGGTACTTCTAGGACTGCCCCCTCCCATTTATATAAAAACTCTTCTAAATCTAGAAAGCTCAATTCATATTAACATAAAAAAATGAGAAAAAGTTACATTAACATATGTGACAATCAAAGTCCTCAACACCAACTGTGTTAACCATGCTTAGGTGACTATAACAGAATGTCTTGGATCATTATAAATAAAGAGAAAAAGTTTATTAAGCTCACAGTTCTGAAGTGTCTTATCTATGATTGGAAGAAACAAAGTAACATAGAGGCCACAGCTATGGAACTCTGCTGGGGGCCACATAGCAATGACAGGGCAGGTGCTAGAGAAAAACTGTAGTCCTTATCAATCAGGAAATGAAACGAGAGAGATAAGGGTCCCACAATCCTCTTTGACAGCATGTCCCCCATTAGTCTAAGGCTCTCTTCTTCAATAGGACCCCCCCAGGACTAAGCCTTTAACACATGACCTTCTTGGAGACATTAAATACTGAAAATCTAATAGCTGTTTTAAAGAAAAAAGAATCTTATAAAGAGCTTGGAGGAAAAGAAAGACACATAATGCCTAATGGAAGAAAGGCAGAGGCTGCAGGAGAATTATCAGAAACACTGTAAAGAAGAAAATGGCAAAACATTTTTAAATTACTGAAGGAAACAACAGACTGTCAATCTAAAATTATGGCCAGAGTAAATATTTCTTTAAATACAAAATTAAAACAGCTATCTCATACATAAAACATTGCCATAAGTTAGTAACTAGTGGATATGCCTCACATGGAATGTTAAAAATCAGTCCTCAGGGCAGAAAGAAAATTAAATCTTTAATAAAAAAATGTGATCTAGTTACATATACACAAGTCTAATGAATGGCAATAGCACAAGGGTCAGGAGGCAGAAATGAAAGTGTACTATAATGCTCTTACAACAGATAGGATATGCAGAAGAAAATACATATCCAGTGGTATACACATATCTATGCTTATAGTCTATAGTGCAGCCATATATCTCAGCCATATATACAACATATATAGATTTGTTGATCTAGATAGATGATAGATAGATAGATAGATAGATAGATAGATAGATAGATAGATAGATAGGAGAACTTCCCACTCACAATAGCCTCAAAAACAATAAAATACCTAGGAACAAACCTAACCAAAGACACCAAGGATCTCTACAACAAAAATTTTAAACCTCTGAAGAAGGAAATTGAAGAAGACATCAGAAGATGGACAAACCTCCCATGCTCATGGATTGGGAAAATAAATATAGTAAAAATGTCCATCCTACCCAAACTCATGTACAGATTTAATGCAATCCCAATCAAAATCCCCAAGAGCTTCTTCACAGGCTTGGAAAAAAAATCCTCAGTTTCATTTGGAAAAACAAAAACCCCGAATAGCCAAAGAAACCCTGAGTGAAAAGAGCAATACAGGGGGATCTCTACACCAGACTTCAAACTATACTACAGGGCTATAGTCATAAAAACAGCTTGGTACTGGCACAAAAACAGACCAGTTGACCAATGGAATAAAACTGAAGATCCAAACCTGACCACATACAATTTCAGCCATCTCATATTTGATTAAGGGGCCAAGAATACACAATGGAGGAAAGACAGCATCTTCAGCAAGTGGTGTTGGCAAAACCGGATCACCACCTGTAGAAGAATGAAATTAAACCCCTACCTCTCGCCCTGTACGAAAGTCAATTCCAGATGGATCAAAGACCTCAACGTGAAACCCAAGACTCTGGAGGTAATAGAAGAAAAACTTGGCAGCAGACTGATCAGTTTTTACTGACCCCAGGGAGCTTCAATCATTTGTAGCAAGTAGTCTGAAAACGGGAAGCTCACTCACTCCAAGACAGGGGGCTTAGTTGGTTTAACAGGAAGCAGGGCTTTTGGGTATTAGCTGGTTTAACAGGAAGCAGGGCTTTTTGGGTCAGGAAGCTGCCCAAGTATTTCCCTGAACCTGCAGGTTGCAAACTTAGGTGTCAGGTGTTTCCAACGTGAGGTTGCTACATGAAGGCCCAAGTGGCTTGCAGGAAAAGTTCCTATCTGAATCAGAAGTTTTAATAATTGATCTCATTCAACTATGTATATATTTTAGAAAAATGACATGATTTTTAAAACAAAGAGTAGATGTCATCTACTTTTGGTTTCAACCAATTCTTGAGTGATAAAACGTAAATGGTTTCCTGCTGTTTCCTGACAATATAGAGTGGATAGAGGAAGTCTCACCTTACAGCATCAACAAGGAGTTTTCTGTTGTAGGGAGAGAACTCATCTTCCTGTCTGAGAACCATGAGAAGATACTGAGATGTGCCCCAGAAATCAGAGGTGTTTCAGAGGTATTATTAGTCTGTGTACATAAAAGTTGAAGTCTGCTTTTCCTATTGATGCTTGGAATATGCCTGAATGCTAGGTGCTGATTCCACGGTCAATAACAACAGCAGTGGAATAACTACAAATAAGATGTATTATTTTTTTCCGGTAGAACTAGAAGCTATCTTTAAAAGAAATCAGAGCAGATAATGTGAATGCTAATTGCATTGAGACAAACCCTCTATGCTCCAGAAATTCATGAGTCATTTTCTAAATAGAAACCCATTGAAGACAGGCAGGGATGAAAAAAATAAAATTCATCTACATTTCCCTAAATCATTTATTTTGTTGATAGTGGAGAGGTTTAGAGATTACTTGTTGAAATTCATGTTAGGTACCAGGAAATTAACTAGGTGACTTCATTCTTAATGACAGAACCATTTGAGCACCAACTCTTCTCAAACTTCAAGAACTCCTTTCTGATTCCCTCCCACACAATTATTGGCTGTCTTCTATATTCTAAGTGGGGAAAAAACCAAATTCATAACTAAAATGGGTATTAATTCGATCTCAGGGGATGAACTAATCATGTGTACAGTGGTGTCAAAAGCAGAACAAAAGCAGTTAATGAAGCTGCAATGCATTCTTTAGTTATTTAAATCAGATAAGTGAAAATGTGTGTTCTTACATGATACCATGAAGCCATTCTATTTTCTAATCATGTTACAGCATCACCAAAGGGAGGGTATTTTATTTTCTGTCTCACTTTTTACTTTTTTTTTTTTTTTTTTTTTTGGTTTAGTAATCCTTTTAAGGGAAAAAAATCTTGCTAAAATTGAAGTGAATACATTTAATGCAGCATAATCAGCTTCTAAATCTACTTAACAGGAGTCCCATCATGCATTTAGTGCACTGAATGAATGGCACAAATGGGAAACATATTATAATGAGGACCGGGTGAATTTTGTGAGACTAAAACTTCACTTTCCTGAAATGTTTTTAAGCATCTGATTTTGTAGTCAAGTATAACTCAATTTGCATATCTCTTTATTTGCATTTGACCTAGACACCTGCATTACTTTTTGGAGAATTCCACTTTTATGGTGATTTGGAACACTTCAGTGACACCCCACTATGACAAAGTGCATTTTTCTTGCTGTGGAGCTTTGAGGGGCACACAGTGTGATTATTTTTAACTTTTACTTACATTTAAATTGGAACAGTTTGCTTACTTATATTGCAAGGTGATTGGCTTTTCTGGGTTTATTTCTTCATATTATTTTTTAAACTAGATGGAATTTTAGAGATGTGGATACTATCTGAAACCAGAATATGAATGGTTACCACTGATACAGTAATTGTTCATCTCAACAGAAAGGGATCCCCACTGTTGCTGTGCCAGATCCTGTTTCTTGCTCTTACTGATGTTGAGGAAATAAACATCCACACCTCCCATGTCCCAAACTGAACCTATCAGTTTCCAACTCATTTTGCTAAAAGCAGTCACAAGAATACAGCACTCTAAATGTGATTTTTTCAAGGTGAAAGCCTGGAGTTACCCTTGAGCCTTTTGTCCCAGCTCTCTCCTTCAATAACTCTGTAAGCTTGGTTGAGTCGGCCTCCATAAGTTCAGTTGGAACCCTTGCTTCTCCATCTCCATTGGGTCACTGACTGAGTTCAAGCTCCCCTCATGCCGCCCTGGACCTTTGTACCAGCCTATCATAATGCTGCATTATTTGCCTATAATTAAAATATAAATGCCACACCACTTTGATTAGCATGCACAATATAATGTATATATGACATCTTCAAAGGCTGGGCAATTGCTTCATCAGCCTCACACTTCCAAACCGGGCTCTCCTCATATATTAACCACATATTCCTTCTTAGATTTTACGGTATTGCCTTTCATAATCTTCTGAACTTAGCGTATAATTACACTAGAACTCCCTTTCTGACTGCATGGCTAGTGGTCTATATCAGGAAACTATGTTAGACATGGTTGCAGATAAGGCTGGCCATCACATCTCAGTCCTTCTGCATGTTAGCATGAGGTTTTGACCAAATTACTTAGTTTCCCCAAAGGTCAGTTTCCCCATCTGTAATATGACATAGCAATGCTCTATCCTTCCCTGGATTTTTGTGGTTTACATATGGGTGGAGGGGGTAGGGGAGGCATGGAAATCAATGGATATGATCAATGCGAATCCTTAGGAATAGAATTCCTGTTCTAGTCTGTCCTCCATTGCTGTGACAAAACACTGACTGACGACACCAACTTGGGAAGGAAAGGGTTTATTCAACTCACATCTCCTGGGTCACAGTTCATTACTCAGGGAGTCCAAGGTAGGATCTCAGGGCAGGAACCTGGAGGCAGGAACTGAGGCACAGGCCATGGAGGAATGCTTCTTACTGGCTTGCTCCCCTGATCCATGCCCAGCCTGCTTTCTTATACTGTACGTAACAACCTTCCCAGGGGTGGCACCACCCATAATTGCTCAACAATCAAGACAATACTCCATAGATGTGGCCACAGGCTAGTCCAATGGAGCCAATTCCCCAATTGAAGCCCTCAACCCAGGTATGTCAAATTGACACTAAAGCTATCTAGTACAATTCCATTATCATTAAAAGGGATTAAGCCCTGAAGGATTTGATGCTACATATCTTACGAAGTGCCCAGAGTTCTACTTGGCTGCTGTGGTAAAGACAGCATTTTTAAAGGTATGATTTTTCTCTACTATACCATAAATAATCATCTGTTTTATAAGTCAAATCCGTTTGATTATATGTAACATAATACATCTTCCATGACTGTCCCTGGAAAAGGCAGAGAAGTTCCAGTCACCAAGAATCTATTGATTGCTAGCTATTATTATTTAATTAATAAATCATAAACTCCCAGAGCTTGCTGTTATGGACTTTCATTTCTAAGTTGTTACCCTCTTATTTCCTTGCCCTGCAAGGAGGGGTTTCATACCTCTTTTACAAAGTATAAGATACAAGCATACTTTTATGCTGTTCCCATACTCTATACAAAAGTCAGGCTTTTCGGCTATTTTTACTTTGCCTCTGGGTTCCTACTTCAGGGCCTGCCTGGAGGGTAGCAGGGGTGGCCAAGAGAAGGCCCTGATTTAACATGTCCTTTAAACACCCCCTCCAGGGCTTACCCAAAGGGCTGAGCCTCCTCCCACCCTCTTTCCCAGTTTGAAATCTTCTGCAGTCAGCTCATGTTCCTAATTTCTTTGTGGTCAGATATACTTCTGCTATCGATGTGACCCTTTCACCTCAAATCCCAGAACGGCCATCAGCGCCTCCTTCTACAGAGGTCAGAAAGTGGGAGAAAATCTTGCTCCAATGTTGTCTGAAATAAGTAATGATTCCAGTTCCAGAAGGAGCGGGCGGAGAAGGGATAAGCCGAGTAGGAAGCTTCACAGGGTGATGCCAAGGTCTCTCTGCCCTAGGTGATAGTTCATTTTAAACTCTTCCATGATCATAAAGAAAATGAAATACTAATAAGGGGACACACAGTTATCTTCCTTACACCAGAGAGCAAACGTTGTTTTCCACAGTGTTTGCTTTTGCTCTCCAGGATGGCTGCTGGCCTCACAGTTGCGTCTCCACACTCTCTGCACCTCTTGCCTCTGGAGCTGGTTTCCATTTAAAAGGGCATCATGATTTCAAGATAGGGTGAGCTTAAAGAGATCTAGCTATATCTCCTAAGACATTCCCGGGCATTCTAATGGGCCACTAAGGTACGTTAGAGGTCCAAGAGAATAGCAATGTGGAGGAATGGTGATGGCTAAATGGCCTAGAAGTTTCTAGCAACATTTATTATTATTTTATTTGGTGAATTCTCCCAATACATTTCCTTGGGGAGATATGAAAAAATGTCTATTCACCCTAGAAAGAAGGGCACCAACAGATCAAAGAAAGGATTACGTCCAAATCCAGTTTGGTGAACCAATGACTCTATTGGGGTGTCTCAAAGACAGATATTCTATTGGAGAGTCTCTGGGACAATATGTGGACTGCGGCACTACCAGAGTCCCAACACCAGTCATCATCACATTTCCCATAGAAGCTCAGGAAAGGGTGAGGTTTCATGAACAACTCATGAAGACTTCTGTGCCCCATGAGCCTCATAAACCTCTGCAATGCCCTCCTTGAGAGAATAAATAAGGGCGTTCTCCTGAGGGATTAATGTTCTTGATCATAGCTACTCTGATTCTCAATGGCAGTTTCCTGTGTAATCCAAGGGAAACGGCTTATGAGCTGTTTGTGAGCCCCTATGCTGGATGCTGGTGCAAATGCAGATGACAGGATCATCCAGGACTCTTCCCTTTGCATGGAACTTGAGGGATTGGAGTTAGGGAGGGTACGTGGTGGGAACTGAGAAAGAAGCAGAGAATAGAACAAAGTCAATGAGGGATGGTGCTACGGCAGGTAGTAAACAGTTATAAAGGAGTGACTGGACAGTTTAGAGATGGCTTTCCAAGTAGGGAGCCAGAGAATGTCAAAGGCTGAGGCAAGTAGTATATTCAGGAAAGGAGGGCAGCGAGAATGACTCAGAGGGAAGGCAGGTCACACACACCTTGGAAACTATCATACAGAGTTTGGTGTAATTCTCACATGTTGGGTTTCAGATAAAATTTGAAACGGTAAAAGGAGCACAATGTGTCCAATCAAGAGACATGTAGGAGGTTGAACAGAGGAGTTTACTATAACTGATTACTATTACGATGAATAGCAGCTGTCAGCTTGCAGAGGGTTTGTGTCCTGGGTCTGTGGATAGCTGTCCTAGTTTGCTTTTCTGTTGTTGCAATAAAAATCATGAGCAAAATCAACTTGGGGAGGAAGAGTTTATTTCATCTTACACTTCCAAGGCACAGGCCAGCAGGAGCTCAAGGCAGCAACCTGGAGGCAGGAACCCGAGTAGAGATCGTGAAGAAAGGCTGCTTACTGTCTTACTGCCCCTGGCTTGCTCAGTTACTTTTCTTATATACCTCAGGCCCACCTTCCCAGGGATTGCACTGCCCAAGGTGGGTTGAACATTTCTACATCAATTTATAGCCATGTGTGGTAGTTTGAATGAGTGTCCCCCCGTAGGCTTTAAGTATTCAGACATTTTGTCTGCAGTTGGTGGCACTGTTCTTGGAGGTCTTAGAAGGTGTGGCTGTGCTGGGGGAAGTATGTCACCAGGGGCAGGCTTAGTGAGTTTAACAAGCCTTGCAGTCTCCAGCCTCTCCCTCTCTCTGCTTCCTGTGCTCATTGTGAGATGTGACCCTCGGCTTTCTGCTCCAGCCCCGGCCACCATGCTTCCTGCCACGATGGACTCTAATTCCCTGGAACCATCAATCGTAAGCTCAAATAAACTCTTCCTTTTATAAGTGCCCTTGCTCAGGGTGGTTTTATCACAGCAAGAGAAAAGTGACTAATACACCATGAAACTGACCTGACCCCGAAGACATGCAGACTGTCCAGTAACCTCATTTAAGGTTCCCTCTTCCCAGATATGTCTACTTTGGGTCAAGTTGACAAAAATTAAACCAGCAAAGTAGAGAAGTCTTGCCTGGTGGGCTATGGCCCATGGAAACAGGTCCTAACACTGCACCACCGAGCCCTGCAGCCAGTGCTCGATATTCATCCTGTCCTTCAAGCACTGTTCCTGGAGGAAGGCTAACAGTGTCCTCACTTCAAAATACTCACATATAAAAGTAAACAACAAATAAAAATTTCAAAAGGAGAGATTTGTTTAAAATATTTTCATTGGCAATAACAAAGTAGACATTGATGGATGTATTTGTGGTTGAGAGACAATTAACTGGCTTTCCAGTTGCTAAAAAGTAGGCTTAAAGACTCTATTCAGTAATATCAAGTTTACTTGCAAATTTTATCTGCTCTGATCCTGTCCTTCAATTTTGGTACCTATGCCTATCTGAGGATACATTGTGCCTCTCCTGTTAGATATTGGTGTCATTTCTTAATTTCTAGGTAGTTCTCCAGGCCTGAGTGTCTGTTTTCTTATCTTTCTTCATTCCCCACTCCTAGGATGGAGACTAACTCTGCTAGTTTGTGTTTCTCTCATATAGCCTCCCCTAAGCTCAACTCAATCTCTGGTGTCTCATCCTCACTGACAGATTTCTTGAGGCCAGACCACCTGCCAGATGGTCTAGGTTCCCGAGTTGCACTGCCCTAGACTCTCTCTCACTCTGCTTTGGTAATAGAGGCCACACCTCAGGTGTAATTCTCTGAGGCATCAAAGGCTGCTGGATTCATGATCAAAGACTGGGGTGTTAGTTCTTGTAGCTCCATTGCAGGGTTATTATGAAGAAGAAGTTGAAGAAAAAATTTCAGACCAAAAGTACTGAGCACAGTGCCTAGCAGGTATCAGGTACCTGAGTCATACTACCTTCCTCCTAACCTAAGGGGCTGCTCTCATTCTACTGTGAGCATCTCCTAGATTGTCTCATCCTTTTGCATGACCAATATTTGGGAAATAAGCATAACAACACTAAAAACAGTAATGACTTACATTTACTGAGTCCTTAACATTTTCCAGGTGTTTATGAGCATCAGATCAATCAGCACAGTCTTTTAGAGGTGCATCCATCCCTTTTAAAAGTGAAGAAATTGAAGATCTGTCAACTCATCCAAGGTCACTGGTGTTGGATTACTAGTTTCTCCATTTACCACTGACTCTAATGTGTATATTTTTAAGCCAGAGATTCCTCCTTAGAACAATATATCAAGAGTCAATTGGTCATCTTGGCTCCAAGCAAGAATTCAAGTCCATTGTTGGGCATCTTCTATGAAAGGTCCTAAGCCCTAGTGCTTGAAAACATTACTTGAGAATAATGGTACTTATAACTCTTAACACCGTATAATAAAGATTAATGAGTGGATGTCAGTAAAGCACTCTTTGGAAGGGTGATTTAGGCATAAACATGAGTCTTAACACTCATTGATCTTCAGCATCCTTTTTATTTTGTATTGATTCAGTGTTATTGACCAGGTTGATGGCAGTTAATCAGGCTGCCTAAAGTTTTACTGATTCTAAGTACAATTCTGAAAATTGGTGGTGTAAGTTACTTTTTTCACAGTGTATCTGCACTTCCAACTCTTATTTTAACCGTGAATTTGAAAGACTGAGCTAATCCAACTTCCAATTATAGTTTTTGCATGCTTTTATTATAGTCATTAACATATAGTATCATAATTTATTGTATATGTCTAATGCAAAGCTTCCCCATTTGAACTCTGAGGGCAAGAATTATAATTATTTAGTTATCCTAAATTAAACATTTCTGGTAAATCCCAAATGTGATGTTCACCATCTAAATGGACTACATATTAGTTAATCAGCATTTGTGTAAAAGATTTTGGTGTCTTGGGGTACTCTCCATTCAGAGTTGCTTTGGGAACAGACACAAACAATCTTGGAACATTTGGACAATCAAATAACTCAGTTTCCATTATCTTTCCACCTATTTTATACTATAGAAATTCTATAGGTACCATGGGAATGATTGTAGTTACTTCAGTTCTCAACATCTCTGTTTTACATTAAACCCTATATAGTCATAGCATATGATAAAAATTTCAAACAGTGGATTTTCTTACTCAGGAGAAAGAATCAACACCAAAGTTCCTATAAACATTACATGCATACAACTGTCAAACATACAGAACTATACAGAAGAATTTTATGGCAATCTCTGGGTACCCCAGCTTTACAAGTGGGTCAACCAAGGCTTCCAAATAGAAATCATCATATTTGTCCTTCATAACTAGTGAGTAGAAGTTCTTAGACTTCAGCTCTTGACTGACTCCAACTCATAATTTCTGCTCCAACATAGGTCTCTCTGGCTTTCTTATCATGGAACATGCTCTAGTAAATATTTAACTAAACTTAACAATACTGGCATCTTATTTATTAATCACTTATTTTACCTTAGTTTACAGCTTTATCATCTAAAAAAATCGGTGGAGGGATATTGTGCTGTTTCTCAGAGAGGTTCTTACGAGGCAGGAGTTACTGCACAGAAAGAAGTATGCATCACTAAATGAAGCAGATGCTCCCAGAGCTCTGTGCTCTGAAGAGATAACAAAAAGAACAGGGAAATGTCAGAAGACATGGGACTTTGCTCAGGCCTGAAAGAAAGAGACATAGGTTCTCCCTCTGGAGTAATGGCTGTTAATGGGAAGCCCTGGGAATCAATTTTGCAGTCCATGGTGTTATACCCCAGCTGCATCCCTGCTGAAAGAGGGTGTGAGAATCTTCCTAGAAATAGAATCATTCTGTATTGTGATTAGGAGCTTGTGGCCTTTTGAGGATATATTTTCATATATCCCCTTCTCTTCCCTGTCCTGCTTTTCACCTACTTCTACCCACCATGCCTTCTTGTCTACAAGTCCAAATCCAGCATGTACCTGTATCTTTAGAAGTAAGGCCCATGCAATGAATGTGGAGTAGGCAGAGTGTGTTTTGGCACACTGATGGTATATTTTTTCTTATTATCCTAGGCTCTCTGACCATCGGTTAGAAAAGATGAATAGAGAGGTTGAAAGCTATAGATGAGGGGAAATCTCAGCACCAGCTTGTGTTGAAAATGCTAATCTGTGGTTTGGGTCTCACCTGTGTGCACTATACTGACACTATCAGAACCAGTTGATGGGGTGAAAACACTGGGATGTCAGTACTGCAGGAAGCTCTGCCTCCAGAATAGCATTGCAAAGTGAAGCAAATTCATAGAATGATCACTCTTTAGAATCCTCAAGAACCAAGAAACCTAATCCCATGATTCATTAGGTAAGGGACAGTGATTGCTAAAGAGAGCACACCCAATGGAAAAGTCACTAATTCACCATTGGATTCATTTATCATATAACTTAAGAACTGACCTCATTCCAAGAGGTACACTTAGGTATAGCCAATATATTGTTATACTGTTGTAGCCAATGTTAAACAAATTACCTTGTTCTGCAGGAGTTTATACATCATAAGAAAGCAAAAATCAAAATGTGAACTTCCTGTCATCTCCCATCCTATGATCTTTCGTGAAGCCTTAGCATGAATCAAGACTTGAAGATTTAATTGATGACAGAAAGAATATTTCAACAACAGAGACTCTTCTGGTCCCCCATTTACTTCACTGATGATGTACTCAGTAGGATCAGGCCGATAACAATAGTTCTCAATAGAGAACTGTCTGGAGCCTCTTGGACCAATACCGCTGTACCTCCTAGACTTGTTCCACTCTGATGTGCCTTGTTCCACCGTTGGCAACATTTCCTTAGGCATATTGAAATGGTGATTACCAATCATTTTTATTCTAGTGCATCTGGGATAAATCTTGTCCTTTCCTGCTATATGTGTCTGTCACTAGTCCATCTTAACTGAAGCTTATAGGACATTTAAGTATTCTATCTGTAATATTACTACAAAGCTACAAAGCAATACCAATCCATGTGAGATTCCTTCCATACTCGTATAGATATGCCAGAGATGTGTGTGAACAAGTTCTTAGTAGGCTTTAAAAGGAAGCATGCATCCTCTGTGTGTGTGTATGTGTGTGTGTGTGTGTGTGTGTGTGTGTGTGTGAGAGAGAGAGAGAGAGAGAGAGAGAGAGAGAGAGAGAGAGAGAATGTGTGTGTGTGTTATCTATGGGTGTGTTCACACATGACTGTGAGGACAGAGGTGGGTTTAGTGTGCCTCCCTTAATCTTTTGCCTCCTCATGTTTAGACAGTGTCTCTCATTGAACCTGGAGTTTGCCAATTTGTCTAGACTGACAGCCATCAAGCTCTAGGGGCTGCTTCTGTCCTAACTTCCCCAGCACTACTGGGATCACAGGAATTGCCGTTGCACCCAGTTTTTATACACGACTGCTTGTGATCAGTATCATATTTGCACCACAAGTATTTTACTCCTAAACCACCAAAATTCTGTGTCTTTCCATCCTCATAGTTATAGTTCCTAAAATGTTCTAAGGCTCCACTCCAACTAAGAGAAGACAGACAAAACTGAATAATGAAGACAGGGCAGATGGAACTGGGGAAATCTTGGCTTCTATATTTAAAATGACCCTCAAGTTGGGAATATATTGATACCTCTGTGTTACTATACAAGAAAATGCAAGCAAGAAGTAGGCTTAAATTGGCCTAACTGATACCATAACATCTTGGGATCTAACAGACAATCCAAACTGGTTGATGCAGTACAATTATTTGGACTCGGTTTACTTGAATCACTGCCAAGAAGATTAAATAACACTGATATTACTTACTTTCCTCTATTCTATTTTTTGTGTGCCTTGAACTGCAAGTGTACCCCGTCCCGCTCCATAATTGCCTAGCAGATTGTTAAGGGGAGGTTTTGGATTGTTGCAGATGGTAGCTCCTACAGCCAGTTCTTCTTTTCTTGTTTACTCTGCCAGTGGCCTTGGCCATGATCTTCTAATAGCTCATTTAGAAGAGAAGAGAGAAGCATGGGGCCTTTGTGGTCACAGTTCACTCACAACCAGCAGCCAATATCGTATTGTCATGGATACAATTGTACAGGCGTTGAGCAACTGCTGAGTCTGCCAACCTCATTTCCAAATTACTGATCAAATATATTGTAAAGAATGGAGGTACACTGTATATGTGTCAAAAAGCATTAAAATGATCACAATAATCTGTTTATCAAGTATTCAGGGGTGCAATAATTATTGACACTTAGGCCATTCGAATGCTATAGAAAAACCTGCTAAGATAGTGCCAAACCTGAATCCTACTGAGATGTTTGAAAGTAGTTGTTATGTTTCCAGGTTATTATTATCCCCATGTGTGCTGTGATTGGGTTATCAGATTTTCCAGCCTGTTTTCTTTGTCCTTTTATAAAACACACAGATCTCCACAAGTTCCAAGTGATGTTCAGTTTGAAAGCACTTTCAACACAATTAGTAGTAAATTTGACTCAAGACCCTGATTATCATAATGTTTCCTCTTCCTCTTTACCCCCCCCGTTAGTTCTCCTAGTCTCCTTCCCCCTCTTTTTATCCCCCTTCTCCCCGCTTCTTATTCCTCCTCCTCTGGCATGCCCTCTTTCTCCTTCTCCTTCTAGTTCTCTTCAACCTGTTTCAATTCTCCTCTTCCTCCTCCTGCGCCTCTTTTTCTCTGATTTTCTTCTCCTACTTGGAGCCATAGGAGTTTACTTTAGAAGAACTATGAAAGCATAAGGGAAATTACATTTTGTCATTATTTCTCAAAATCTTTATGTCAAGAGAGAAAAATGAATTGTTTTTAATATGTACATAGTAAATGTAGTAACTGAAGTGTTGGCCTATGAAGTTATAGGCTATATTTAATGTACCTACGCTAGCATCAATGTGGATATTTTATAAACCTGGGTTATTCAAAGCTCTGATTTTCTAGAGAATCTGACATTGACATAGGAACTACAGAATAACAGCTAGATAATTTGATGAATCATTTAATCATGAAATGCGGTCCTATTGATATGTTAACTACACATTCTATTGGATGTTTCTAAGCTATATAAAGAGATTGAGAAAGGGGGAGTGAGAGAAAAGTAAAATGGCCAAGGAGGGAGGTAAAGAGAAAGAAAAGAGTGAAATGGGGAAAGAGGAGCATCTGAGAACACAGTAAAGAGAAAGTGAATAAAAACCTTGTTGGCTTCTCTTGTTCTTTGGTGATAAAACCGAAGATATCGCAATGGTTTAAGTCTCCATTTGGTTGATATTGTTGCCAGCAACATACTCAGGACCTAGTTTATTCCTTCGTGGAAGGTTATACTGAAAGGGAGAAAACAAGGCAGTCAGAGCTAACTGGAGTTAAGGTATATTAGAGATATCAAATATTTTCCTTAAGAGTTAATAACTTTGAAGTGAAATTCAGCATGAAATGTAATGAAATTTAGTGTATACCTCAAATAAATATTTAACAAGTTTAATAAATGTCTAATATGAAACAAAGTAAGTTTCTTAAAAATTAACCTGGGGGTGGGGATTTGGCTCATATGTAAATCTCTTGCCACTCAAGCTTGAGCGCCTAAGTTTAGATCTCCAGAAACTTGCACACAGCCAGATGTGGTAGCATGCGTCTGTAATCCCAGTACACAGGAGGTGAAGTTAGGAGAATCCCCACAGGCTCCTGGGCCTGTTAGCACAGGATAGACAGTGGTGAAACAGCAAGAGACCTGGTCTTGAACAAGGTGGAAGGCAGCACATGAACACACCCATATATGTATACATATATATCACAAAACACACGCATCACTCACACACACATACACACACAAAGAATAAACAGTTCACCCTCCAGAATGTATTGAATTTCTCTGTTACAGAGAAATTGAATATATTTATTAAACTGAACAGTCCAGATCCTAAGTCAATCTTGGCATTTGTATCTGACAAATTATTAGACTTTTTCAGAGAAATAAAATTAGGCCAAAATTTTGTCCATCAAACAAAATGTCTATGACATTTTAACATATGACCAAGAAGCAAGCCAAGTTTGAATTTAATTCTTTCCTTTTCTTGCAGAATGTTTCTGGGATCTTTGTCCAAGTTTTTTAATGGTATTTATTTAGGGAAAAAGTAGAAAATATAATAGAGCCAATTCTAGATAATATTTAATGTGTGAGGAGGGGAAAAGTTACAATGGCCCTCACTTTTCTCAAATGTATTTTTGAAATGTGACATTCATTTGTTATATACCATTTCTTCTCAAGATAAAGTTTAGAGGGATGCCAATACGAGTATGGGTCATGGCATGAAGGTCAAGTGCTTGTCTAGACACTGTCTTTGATAACAATGAGCATTTTCAGATGGCCAGGGAAAGTAATCCTCTTCTAAACAGTAACTAGATAGGATGATGTGTTCTTGTATTTCCAATAATTGGTGTTAGAATTGAAAGTATAGCATTGTCCTTTCCACAACTGGCTATGTATCAGGTTAGAAACCATCCTCCCTTTCATAAATGATATTCAGTGAATAGAGAATAATTCTGGCTTTCATAAAAGCAATGCATTGTTAGAGAATGTCATTATCCAGTTAGGTAGTATCTGAACTTATATAATGACCTTTTCTTTAATAGATTGCATGCATCTATATGGATGGCCAATTTTAATTCTGGCTCCTCCACATTCTCATTTTAATGTTTATGATTATGTTTTCTTATGGAGAGTTTTGATGTTGTGTGTTAGTTCCTATCTATATCATTTTATTATTATCAAGGATGCATATGCAATACCTAGCGAAATGTTTTAAGTAGTCCCTTCATTTCTTTTTCTTCACTGCCAGGGTGAATCTGGTTGGTATTGTGAGTAGCCTGTGAAAACCCAGCAAAGCTAGCTGAATTGAAACTTCATCAGGTTACAATGCAAAAAGCATCATGACAAAAGAGTGTGTTCTGTCTTGTCTTTTGATGAGCACAGCTCAAAGTAGAAAATGTTCCCATTTAGCACTGACTGCCAAATTCCTAAACTGGCACCCTAATTATACCCTTGCAACACGAAGACTTGCCCATTTGCACATCAGTGGAAAGTAAATCTTATATTGTACTGGGAGGCTGGTGCTGTTGGGTGAGCTAGCTAAGTGAGGAAATAATTCTTTGTCTTATAATTTTTCCCTAACATTTTTTAATGAAAAATTTCAAGCATGTATCAAAGTTTAGGAGAAAATTTCAGTGACCCTCTGCATACATTCCCTTAAGATTCTCCCATTGACATTTTATTATGCTCGCTTTATCATAGACCTAGATCTCCGTGCATCCCTCTACCTGGATGTAATCCATCTTATTTTTGCAATGCATTTCAAAGTGAATTGCGGTGCTGTTGCCCTAAATACTTCAGCCTGCTGTAATGGTTTTGATGAAGAAAATGGATGCATTTCTCCCCAACCAACTTTGAAAGAGCAATTTTAGAGAGGCGAATAAAGGAAAAGTAAATTATTTTCCAGGAACAAAGATATGAGGAAAAATAAGTTTTGAGACACCACCTAGGGTCATTTTACCATGTGCTACTCCAGTTCTTCTGGAATTTAAATCAATATAATTTCCTTTTGCTCCTAATAGCAGGAGAGGATTGCTCACCATCAGATTTATATGACTTTCTTTTGGATCAGCAACAAACTAGTATTTACTTGCTGCCAAGTAATGCTTAAAATATAAAAATTGCTAATGGATTTTCTTGCTATGCCACTAAGCAAATAGCAAACAATCTGGTTAATGTGTGCTGTTATAATCAAATACTACAGTTTACAGTTAAGAAAATTTAGGCTTAAAATGAAATAATGTCATCTGTTCATGAACCCTTGTGTGGCAAACTAATGAGCATTCGAGTAATTGAGACACAATGTCATCTGTATGCATTATTAAATTATTTTTCAGTTGGAAAATGAATTCATCTGACTTGATCAGAGGTAGTTGGGTAAGTTACCAAGAAATCTTGGGGTGTGGAAATTGATTGGAACAAAGAGTCCTTGTGCAGATGTTGGGAGAATCCACTTAACGATGGTTCCTGGAAACAAATATAAATTAAATGGACAACCCTCAAACTGATGAACAAATGGAATTAAGGATTGCTAAACTTTAGAGTGTCCAAGTGTCAGTGCTTCCACGATTAAAATCACAGGGTGAGACAGCGCTGAATGTAAAGTGATTTTACAGAACAATCCTTATGACAAGGAGACCTAGAAACACTCTTATCACCTGAGGGAGAGGGCAGGGGGCTGGCAAACAAACAATGGCAGGTTGAGTGGGGTCCAACCCAGGAATAAAACCAAGGAAGAAGAGTTGAAATTTCATGAGGGATTAGTGAAAAACAAGGAAATTATTTCAGAAGGTTGGAAAGAAAAAAAGATGACTGCAGATTAGGGAAGAAATTACTGTTGAGCAGAAGAGGATAAGCAGAGCGCTAGCTCTACATCCTTTTCTGTGAAACATGGGATTTGGTCTGTGATCACAGCTGCAAGCCCTGAGCCTTTCTTTTGTTCAGAAGTTTCTGCACATCCATGGTTAAAGTCTGGATCAGGCTTCACACCTCCTCCACTCAACACTCAAAGCCCTTCCATCTGTGCAGATCTCCCATCAGATGCTGGGCCACATCCCATCAAGGGAAGCTCACACACAGTATCCCCGGAGGAACAGTCAGAGGCAGTAGTTATAGTTTATGGGTTATTTTAGACAAAAGGAAAAATATCATAAAATGGGAGATCTAAAAGAACATCAGAGGAAGAAAAAGTAAAATGAGAAAAGAGGTTTGTTTTATTTTGAAATATATGTCTTTCTCTGTGTCTCTAGCTCTCCTTAGAGACAAAGCTATAGTATATATAATATTTTCTCAGAATAGCTAGATGACTTGATTAATACTTCCTACAGGTGTGCTTGGTTGGTTTTCTCACATTTTACTTAAAAAGAAAATAAATCCCAATTTATGAAAATATCCATAGATTCCAAAAGAATATCCTAAATTTGTTTTAGCTTAAAACTTCATGCTTTATACCTCTCCAAAAGTCATGGGAGGGGGTGGAAAAAGGGCTCAGCAGTTACTGCGCTTGCAGAGGACTGGGGGTTGGTTCCCAACACCCATATTAGGCAGCTCATGACTATTTGTAACTCTAGATCCAGGGTATCTGATGCCCTCTTCTGACCTCTGTGGGCAAAGCATGACACAGGTGCACTTAACATACATACAGATGATACATCCATACACATACAATAAAAATAACTAAATAGTTTTAAAAAGAAATTAAAAATTAAAGAACTAAGTAGAAGTCCCTGCAGAGGGTGAGTGTGCTCAGCTTATGGGGAAGACTGTAAATAGTCACTGGCAACTTAGAGAGACAAGCAGTTATTTAGTTTTAAAAATAAATTAAAAATTAAAGAACTAAGTAGAAGTCCCTGCAGAGGGTGAGTGTGCTCAGCTTATGGGGAAGACTGTAAATAGCCACTGGCAACTTAGAGAGACAAGCAGCAAACATCCCTGCAGATCCTCTTCCCTAAGAAGTCTCTAAGCAAATAGCTTTTCTTCAACATCCGAGCTCCACAGCTCCCTGGGCTTCCCCAGACAGCCTCATCGCCTTTCTTTACCCTCAGTTGACAGAGGTGAACTCTTGCCACATGGATTGTTTATCACTTTGCTAATGAGAAGTGATTTTAAATTTATCAAATGAGGGTACATTTATTCCCATCCTTTGTTCTTTTCTTCCAAACAAAAGTCAATGTTAATCCACTTTGCAATCACCCTTGCTGGAATCCACCTATTGTGTGCTTGATAATGGAAGAAATTTGAATTTCAGCAAGGGTATACCATAGGTACAATCAATAAACAATAAATACAGGCCCAAGGGATTCTGAGAGTGAAAATATTTCCTATCTTATGCATGCTGAAGGGGGAAATGGTTGATCTGAATACCCAGAGAAAGGAATTAATGAGATAAATTGGAAGTAGTTTTCTATTGGGACTTTGCCAGAAAATGGTGGTATAAATGTACTGTTTATTTTCAGATAGAGTGTAAGATTTTCATATTTATTTAACAATGGTTGAAATACTGGTTAAAAGGTAAAAAGACTGCCAGACGTGGTGGCACATGCCTTTAATCCTAGCACTTGGGAGGCAGAGGCAGGCGGATCTTTGTGAGTTCAAGGCCAGCCTGGTCTACAGAGTGAGTTCCAGGCCAGCTGGGGCTATAGGGAGACCCTGTCTCAAAAAGACCAAAAAAAAAAAGGCCATAAGATTAAATGTAAGAAATTTAAATGATTGGCAAATGCAGATTGTTTTGTGTCTTTAATGTTTTCATGCTACTTACCTATCCACCCATCCATCCATCCATCCAAAAATTCATCCATCCATCCATCCATCCATTTACTCACCCAATTCCCCATCCATCCACATAAATCATCCACCCAACTATTCATTCATTCATTCATTCATTCATTCATTCATTCATCTATCCATTCATCCATACATCTACTCTTCCTTCCTTTCTTCCTTCCCTTCATCTCACTAGCTAATTAAGAATATATCTGAAGAATGTGCCAGCATTATAAAGAGGAGTGGGATACATCCCTCGCACCAGGTGATTTCACGGTGTAATCAATTGCAGTATCTTTGAATTTGGGGCTCACTCTCAGTTTCATGGAGCACGATCTCTGGAGCATTTTTCGTAGAGTTTCAATTTTTCATTAATGTTAAGTGTTGCCAACATTAATTAAGAAGTCAATAAAAATTTTCAAAGGTAAACATTCTTGGTCTTTTTATAAAAATGTTTTATTTTATGTATATGAATGTATTGGCTACTTGTATGAACATGCACCCCTGTTCTGCAATGCCTGCAGAGGTCAGAAGAGGGCATTGGATTCCCTGAACTGGAGTTAAGGATAGTTGTCAGCTACCATGTGGTTGCTGGGAATGGAACCTGGGTCTTCTGCAATAGCAGTCAGTGCTCTTAACCTCTGAGCCATCTCCTCTCCATCTTCTCTATCTCCAGTCGTTTGTTTTTTGTTTTTTTTTTTTTTGAGACAGGGTCTCTCTTGCCCCATCTAGCCTGGAGTTTGCTATGGAGACCAGGCTGGACTCCATCTCACAGAGAGTTCTCTCTGCTTCTGCCTCCTGAGTCCTGGGGCTAAAGGTGTACTCCACTGCACCCCGTTTCATAGATGAACAATTTTAAGATAAAAATAATCTGAATATTTTATGCAACAGGAAAATCTTAAAAGAATTTTTTAAAAAGAACCTGACTGACATTCTATGACTCTGATGAAATTTGGGTCAAAGCTCTGAAAACAGAGCAGGCCGGGTGCAGATGTCTCTGAGAAGGCTTGGGAATGACACAGCCTGTCAGGAGAAGCCACCCCAGGAAGGGCCCAACATGCCACGCTGAGGGAACTTGAACTTCATCCCAGAGGTTCCAGGAAAACACGGAAAATGAAGCAATGGGTGAAACTCCCCAAATGATTCCATTCCTTTGGTAAGCTGATAGCAGGTATTGTCTAGAGCTTGCTGAGTTAGCAAAATAAGGCAGCTATTGTACCATAGACTGTGAGTCAGAAAACCTCCCTCTCGATGTCACTAACCACTAGCCCTGTGGTTGAACTTGTATAAGCTCTTCATCCTGACTGAGACTCAGTCCCCTAATCTTCCAAAGAGGGAGAAAATATTTGCCCTTCTGCCTTTCCAGGGCCATTGAGGGAGACATGC
The DNA here is from genome assembly GCA_009823505.1 of Rhizomys pruinosus. Classification (NCBI taxonomy): domain Eukaryota; kingdom Metazoa; phylum Chordata; class Mammalia; order Rodentia; family Spalacidae; genus Rhizomys; species Rhizomys pruinosus. Next base: position 491,635 of record VZQC01006772.1, read on the forward strand.
CCATGAAAGCTCTGGGCAAACAAGAAAGCACTGAACAAGACATGGAATGCTAATGAGTATGAGTCACCGCGACTGTAGCATAGCATAAACACCCTCAGTAAGCATTGTCATAGATTTTATAAGTGAGTTACTAAATCCTGCTCTCTCTTTTTAAAACTCAGGTAAGCATGCCCTTACTCAGGGGATTAAGGGTTCATGTTCCTTCAAGGTTGTTGTTTTCTCTGTTTTTACAACACCTAAGCACACCCTCAAGTACAATAATTCAGTAAGCATTTCCTTCACACCTCTGCTCTGATGGCCACGGACTCTATACCTCACCCTAATTATGCCTTACCCCCAAACAAATGCAACCCCCATCTTTCTCTTATTCTCAAACTCTAGGTTAAAAGGGATGATTTGATCCTGAGCATACCATGTGGACTCCAAGCTTTCTAGTGTCTTCATGATTCCTCAGAGACGTTTATCCCAGGCATCCTCATTACTGTTTATTTTGTGTTCCTCTATCCCATGTTTTGCTCTTTTAACAAGTAAGTTTAACCTATTTTTCTTTTACTTTGTCATTGTCTATTCATTCATTTATTGCAATAGCAAGCATGAATTGTGTCCTTGGCTTGTACAGTACTAGATTCTGGCAAAATAATATGGGTGTGTAAAGCTTTTGTTTCTCACATGGAAAAAGCTGAGGAGTAGATGAACAGAGATGGAAGGGATTACATGTAGAGCAATTCAAGAGAAACCCAAGAAATATGTAATGGAAATGGTGTGGGCACCCTAAACAGGCAGTGGGAGTGTCTGCAAATATCAGGAGGGGCACCACAAAACAGGGGAATTAAAAAAATAAAGGTACTTGTTTGTTCATTTATCTTATCATTACTAGTATGAGCTGCTCCAAAAATGAACTTAGATCTATCTCAAAGCTACAGGCAATGTGAGTAAAAGTGAATGTGTGAAAGGAAATCAGGACACGGAGAAAACTGGAAGATGAAAAGGAAATGAAGGGAGAGTGGGATTAGCCTGGACAGGTTCCTAAGGCTTGTTGGACCTTTGTTGCAGATTTGACTCTGAGTTACAACAAAGAGAAGCAACATTTTCAGAGGAATCGGAGCATACTTAAGTGAAAAGACACCAGTTCTTAGGAGACCCCAAACTTTATGGTTCTGAGAGACATCTCCTTGGTGGCCCCATGAGGAGAAGCTGTTGAAACCCGACAGATAAAAAAAATACATATTTTTACAAAACATTACTACAGCCAAGAGGCAGGAAGGTTCAGAATTTTGTTTTCCCAGAATTCTTACTGAGAACCTGTGGCAGACTGTCCATGCCAAATTCAGTGAAAGCAATTCTGTGTTGTCAGGTACATAACTTGGAACAACGAATATGGTTTTGTCAGGTGGGGCTGATGTTCAGAGCTGAGGAAACAAGACAGACTACAGGAGGGAGTTGTGTAAGCACCCTGGGTGGCTGCAGAGCCATGCAGAGTTTGGCTAGGTAGAGGCGAAGGGTGTGACTGGGAGCTCCTGACTGTGGGGTGAAACGCAAACTCCTTGGTATTGAAAACCAGGCCTTTGGTGATAGGGTGTCTGCTTCTGTGTCCAAAGCTAACCATTACCATGTCTCATCCCCTCCTTTGAACCTTTTGTTTTTTGTTTCTTGCATGTCCCACAGTCTTTCACGCTATATGCTCTTGTTCAACATTCCCCTCTGCCTAGAATTCTATCCCTACCTGTCTCTATTTGCCAAGTCTCTCTCTCTTGCTCTCTCTCTCTCTCTCTCTCTCTCTCTCGCTCTCGCTCTCTCACTGTTTCTCTTCAAGGCTCTGCTTATTCATCTTCCGTCAGCTCTGGAGAGAACCACCCAAGTTGAGGTAACACTTCTCCTCAGGGTTTCACAATGCCTTTGTCTATTTGTCCCTGGATTGGTTTTGTGATTGTATGTGGAAATCTCCTCCTCTTTAATCTTTAGTGATATGATAAGATTCTGTCTTATTCATTTGTATTTTTCTAACACCTGATAAAATGTCTCACACAAGTAGGCACTGGATGAATATTTGTGATAAAAGCTGGGGGATAAGGGCTGGAGAAATGACTCAGGGGTTAAATGCACTGGCTGTTCTTACAAAGGACCCAGGTTCAGTTCCTAGCACCCACATGGTAGCTAACAGCCATCTGTAACTCCAGCTTTGGTGGATATGATGCCTTCTTGGACTCTATGGGCATCACACACATAGGTGCACTTACATGCCAGCAAAACATCCAATACACATAAAATTAAAAAAAAATTATGAATAGTTTTAAAAATAAGTAGACCTAGGGAAGAATGAAAGAAAACTGAGTTGACCAGATGTCCATAATACTACAATATTTAGCTGAGAAAAGATTGTGAAATACCCCATATGGATGCCAAAATGTTTGGGTCTCAAATATAGAAAAATAGAGACTTGTCAAAGGCATGTGAAGGAGTTAATGTGGTAACGCATCATTTAGCAAGAATAACTGGCTGCCTTATGTGGCTAGACTAGAGGACAAACAGACTACTTGCTGCTTCTGGTAATTACTCTGGTGTGAGGTAGTTCAGATCTGAGCTGATATGTGCAACGATTACAAGAAAACAGTTTGGAGGCGAAACTATTAAGAACACAGAGCTCTTTGAAACAATTTACTTCAAACATATAAACATCATCAGCTCATCAAGTTCTTTCCTGAAATTACTTATTATCAAAAAACAGATGCACCAGTCTTAAACATACAAGTCAAAGAAACTGATCTATTCCTACAGCTGTGGCTTACCATTCCGGTCAAGGGGGACACATTCCTGACTCTATCAGGGGGCTTCTCCCACCTCTTCCTAGACTCTGTCACTGCCTAGCAGTAGTTATTATGACTTTTATCACCATTTATTAGTTTAACATTGTCTCTATTGTGTAAATGGAATTACACAGTGTATACTCTGTTCACGTCTTCCCATTACAGTTCATTTTCACTAAGGCATAGTATTCCACCATACAAATACATTACTAATTTATTCTACTGTTGGATATTCAGTTTGTTTCCAGTTTGCATATTGCGAATGAAATTTCATCATATTTTATAGCTTAAATTGTTCCATGAGTCCTACTTTGGCTATAAAACAGAGTTATATCACCAAAAGCCTTGAACTTGAGACCCATTTTCTTTCTTTCTTTCTTTCTTTCTTTCTTTCTTTCTTTCTTTCTTTCTTTCTTTCTTTCTTTCTCTCTCTCTCTCTCTCTTTCTTTCTCTTTCTTTCTTTCTTTCTTTCTTTCTTTCTTTCTTTCTCTCTCTCTCTCTCTCTCTTTCTCTCTCTCTCTCTTTCTTTCTTTCTTTCTTTCTTTCTTTCTTTCTTTCATTATTTTTTATGTGTATGAATGTACTGTCTGCATGTAGGTTGGTGCACCCGTGTCATGCAATGCCGAGGAGGTCAGAAGAGGGCGTTGGATTCCTCTGGAACTGGAGTTAAAGATGGTTCTTAGCCACCATGTGGGTGCTGGGAATCGAACCCGGGTCCTCTGCAAGAGCAGTCGGCGCTCTTAATCATTGAGCCATCTCTCCGGCCCCAAGACTCATTTTCTGACTGTTACTAGCTCTATCACATTGACAGCATTAATTAGGATTCTACCGGTTATGTTTTCAGTAAAACTGAGGTAAGTCGGAATGTTTCCCTTGATTCTAAAAGCCAAAGAGGACCAGACTTGGTGAAAGGGAAACATGTCTACATGAGATCGTCAGGTGAGTCTGATTCACTTGCTGTCGTAGCTGCTGCCGAGCCTGACATGCATTAAACGCCCCCAAACTGTTGAAAAAGTAAATGAATGTTAATAATAGTTAGCAATTTCACCCTTCATCTTCCTTGTCTAAGCAATAAGGCTTCCTCATAGACTTTTTAGTCACTCCAAGCCAACATGGAATTCATGGGTAAGTGATTCAGATACAGATGAAACCTGTTCTGGTGGCTTTTGCATTCATCTCCACTGAAACATACGGTGTATGCATTGCTCCATTTCCACTCTTTTCCTAGTCCCTGCTTCCTTAACATGACATTTTCCCAGTGGGGGGAGTGTTGTTTGATCAGGCTCGGTGCCCCGTGGAGCACGTCTCAACACTGACTTTTGATGGAGAGCAGATGTTGCTCGCCTTGTGTTTCACATTGTTACTTTAATCTCCTCCATTCTACCCCATGCACTTAGCTCTTCTGACTCACTGCAGACACTGGTAATATTTACCAAACAGACCCATTTGTTTAATAGCAGCCATTTGTGATCACCTCCTTCAGAAGCCGCTGTTGCTATTATCTTTGCTCAGATGCTTCTGGTGGGGACCCTGTTCATAGTCATCTACTCAGTGCCAAAACAACTATTTACTGAGTGAGTAATTAAACAAGTCAGTTGTATTGGTTACATGATACCCAAATATCTGGTTTCCCTCCTACAGAAAGAGTGATAGGGATTTTTTTTTGGGGGGGGGGAGCATTTTAAAAAAATGTTTTTTAAATTTTATTTATTTCTGTATGTGTATGAATGTACTGTTTGCATGCAGGTGTGTGCATCCGTGTCGTGCAATGCCGCAGAGGTCATAAGAGGGCATCAGATTCCCCTGGAACTGGAGTTCTCCTGGAATTGGAGTTTCAGACAGTTCTTGGCCACCATGTGGGTGCTGGGGATCAAACCTGGGTCCTCTGTAAGAGCAGTCTGCGCTCTTAACCACTAGGCCATCTCTCCAGCCTCGGGGGGGGGGGTGTGGTGAGCATTTTTAACAGGGGAGATATCAACTAATTTTCATGTGTTGTGTTAAAGAGAGAATATGCTAATAAATAGTGAAAATTCATTAAATCTGGTTATACTTCCCTATGTCCTTAACTTTGAGGCCTTGGCCTGACTCCTCAGAAATCCCCTGTAATGAATAAAATAGCAAAGCTTTTATGGACAATTAAAGGACCATTCAGATTTCTCTGCTGGGTATCCATTCTTCTATCAAATTTCAGCTAGGCATCAAGCAAGGTTTATTTCTCCTATACTTGGTGCATTCTTCTTATGGATTTCATGATGACTACAGTCAGTTGTACGAACTAGTGCCATCTCTCAGTTACACTACTTAAAGATGTGCTGAATCTGTCCCTCACATACATGGCTCTAACCTCTTCAGGCTTCCTACCTGTTCCCTCAAGGCTGCTTTTCTGAGCATTCAAGCCATAACATCATGTTCCTGGATTATTGTCTTTTGGTTTCATCTCCTTTAAAACTAACCCCCTCTTACCCTTCCTGCAACTATTTATTTAAGTTGAATTTTTCCCCCAAAATACTACACAATTCTATTTCCTTCTTAAAAACTTCCATCAACTTCTTAAGGCTCTCAGAGAACAAAGAGGACTTTGTTCATGCACTTCTTACATGATACGGCCTTGGCTTGTTGCTGTAGGCTCAGCCTCACCCAACTCTGGGAGATATTTGTCACACTTATAATAACAAATTTCCTCAAAGGTGTGATGCAGTTGTCTTTTGTAGACTGACTTTTATTTTTCTTCTTAATACCTATATGATTCACAGATGAGAACACGCAAACCATGCAAAATTCGAGCATGTTCAACTATGGAGTTACAACATGGAGGTCCTGCTTCTCCTCAGCTCCTCACTGCCTGGTTCTATGCAGCTTCATAAGTCTGCAACTACAGGTATTCTCTCCTTTCAACCTGAGTCAGCTTCCACACACCTTAACAGTTTCTCATCACCCTTCAACTCTTGGGTTACATGCTAGTGCTGTGGGACACCTTGTCTGATCCATCTCTTTAAAACAAGTATACATCTCCAAGCCTGCCTTGCAGCCCACACATATACTAAGCAGCATGGTACTTGCCCTGAAATTACTGAGGTATTATCAGTCTCTTCGGCTAGAGGATAGGCTTTTGGAAAGATGAGTTGGCTCACATGATTTGGCACTCCAAATTCCTATATAGTGAATGTTTAATTTGAACAAACATATTAGTTTGTCATAGAGTCCATTTGAAGGATCAGACAGGGAAGAACCACAGAGAAAATGTCCCTGGAGAAGCAGGAAACAATTTTATGTAGACTGATAAACTCAGGACACTTTTTAAGAGTACAAAAATATTTATTATGTATAGCAGGCAGGGAGAATACTGAAGTAATTTCCTGACCAATGTTTTCTTTGAACAATGGAATCCTGGTGATTTTATTTAACAGGTGTCTACATATTCATAAAGAATGGACCCATTTCTAAGCATGCTCATTTTAGGGGTAGATTACTGAACATGAGCATTTTCTTTAAAGGAGAATTAAATGTTTATTTTATTTTTGAAGTATTGAACATGAATTTATTTTTCAACTTTTATTGCATTTGTTGCCTAATAATTTCATAGACGTACATTCTGATTGCTATGCCTTCCTTCTCTCAAATCTCCAACCCATCTCTATTACCTTTCTTCTAAAATTCACTTTCCCACTTTCGTATCTTTGTTTGTTTGTTTGTTTTGGGGGGGGCTTCTAATTTGAGACCAACTGAGTTTAACCAGGATCACCTGTGTGACCATGGGATTAGAACTATCCATTGGAGCGTGATGAGTCCCTAGTCATAATCAATGAATGTTTGTTTTATTTCTCATCAGTACTCAATAGTTCCGCGAGGAGGATTAAGACCCGGTGAGCTTTTTCCCATGCCTGACTATCAGTTGACAATCTAGTCGTGTGTAGGCCCAGGCAAACAACTGCTTCAGTGAGATCATGATTAAACTCGCTGAGCTATACCCAGAAGACAACACTGGAGAGCCCTTCTCCTAACCTCTGGCTCTTACAGTTTTCTATTTCCTCTTCTACTATCATCCCTGAGCCTCAGAGGGCATGGTAGGAATGTCTTATTTAGGACTGAGTATTCAACCTTCCCTTATTTTCAGCACCTCGAGCAACCACATGATTCTGCATTCACTACTGCTCACTGCAAAGAGAAGCTTCCCTGATTAAGGCAGGGATAACATTTATCTATGGCCACAAACATAATATTTAGATGATAACTTGGCATCATAACAGTCTAGCTAAGCAATGATATTTAGTTCAATCCTAGGCTCTAAGACCTCCTCAACCATGGGTTTTTTAACCTGGACTCCAGTATCATGCATGACTTATCTTTCTGTGCCTGGGTTAACTTGCTTTCCAGTTTCATCCACCTACTTACAAACTTCATAATTTCATTTTTCTTTACAGCTGAATGAGAATTCCATTGTGTATATGTATCACATTTTCATTGTGTGTTCATCAGCTGATAGACGTCTAGGCTGATTCCATCTTCTAGCTATGGTGAATTTAACAGTAATGAACATGGTTGAGCTAGCATCTCTCTCTGTAGTGGTATATAGAGTCGTTTGGGCATATACCTGGGAGCAGTATAGCTGGGCTGATGGTAGTTCTATTTTTAGCTTTGTGAGGAAACTATATACTGATTTTCTTTGTCCCACCAACAGTGAATAAGGATGCCTCTTTCCTACATCTTTGCCAGAATTTGTTGTCATTTGATTTCTCCGTGATTTCCTTTCTGATTGAGATGAAACAGAATTTTGGCTTTAACTTGCATTTCTCTGATAGCCCATGACTTTTGAACACTTGTAAAAGTGTTTACTAATCATTTGTATTGCTTCTTTTGAGAATACTGTTTTGTTTCCTTGGTGTTTAGTTTATCAAGTTCTTTATGGACTCTCAATAGATTCGTATTTATAGCTGGCAGAAATTCCTCTTCCATTCCATGAGCTGCCTTTTCACTAGATCAACAATTTCCTTTGCTGTAGAAAAGGTTTTTAGTTTCACAAGATCCCATTCATCAATTGTTGGTATATTTACTGCACTACTGGAATCCTAATTAGAAAGTCTTGCCTGTACCCACAGGTTTGAAGTATATTCTCTACTTTCTCCTCTAATGGTTTTAAGGCAAAGATCTTTTGTTAGTCTTTAATCTATTTGGAGTATAAGGAGAGAGAGGGATCTAGGATCATCTATCTATATCATGACATTCAGCTTTTCCTGCACCATTTGTTGAAGATTCTACCTTTTCTCCAGTGTATAATTTTGGTATTTTTGCCGAAAATCTGGTAACTTTAGTAACATGGGCATATATCTGGATCCTTTCTTCTACTCATATAGATGTGTTTTTTTTTGTGCCAGAGCCATGGTTTTTAGTACTATGTAGTATATGGCTGTGTAGTATAACTTGAACTAAGATACGATGATATTTGTCACACTATTCTTCTTTTCTGGATTTATTTGGATATTCTTGATCTTTTTCCCTTCATATAAAATTTCAGATTGTTTATTCTATAACTGTAAAGAATGAACCTGGGGACTGGAGAGATGGCCTAGTGGTTAAGAGCGCCAACCGCTCTTGCAGAGGACCTGGGTTCGATCCCCAGCACCCACATGGCGGCTGAGAACTGTCTGTAACTCCAATTCCAGGAGAACTCCAGTTCCAGGGGAATCCGACACCCTCTTCTGACCTCCGCGGCATTGCACGACACGGGTGCACAAACCTGCATGCAGACAGTACACTCATACACATACAAAATAAATAAAGCTTTATTTATTTATTTATTTATTTATTTATTTATTTATTTTGTTTATTTTCAGATTTTGTAACTTTGATTTATGTGTGGAGTGTATGTATGCATATTTTGGAATAATATAAAATCAAATGGGAACAAAAAAAGAGAGAAAACCTATTCAAAGAACTTACCAAAACAGTAAACCTGTGCACTGAAAAGGCTATAAAAGACTGAGAAAAATATGCAAGACAGGACTTGTGTATGACAGAATCCATGAGCTCTGATGGGAGGAGGGGGGCATGAAGGGGGCATGGATGGGGGACTGAGTCTAAATTTGATTAAGAAATGTTGTAGGAAATGTGCTCAATAAAAAATGGTGGAATATTTTGAGTCTTTATAAAATCATATTATTTTCAGATAAGCGTTCTTTTACTTCTACTTTTCCTTTTCCTATTGCTATCCCATTTATTTACTTCTCTTGTCTTATTGCTTTAGCTAAGACTTCAAACACTGTATTGAACAGAAATGGAGACAGTGGATACTCTGTCTTGTACCCGATTTAGAGAGAATGCTTTCTCATTTTCTGGTATTGGCTATCAATTTGTCACATGTAGCTTTTATTATGATGAGTGCACTCCTTCCATGCCTTGTCTCTCCATGATATGAATCATGAAGGAATGATGGATTTTTCACAAAACTTTTCCCACATGAAAACATTTTGTCTTGATCCAGAGTCAGACAGAGAAACCTTCCCCAAAACAGCAGAATGAGAGAGAACACATTTGTAGGGATTTAAGGGATGTCCATCAGTCTTGACTATTATAAGTAGATTAAAAGAGTTAGCAGTTAGGAAAAGAGTAAAATAGTACAATTTCTTTATTTTTAAATTTTATTGAGCACATTTCATACACCAGTTCTTAATCAAATTTAGACTCGTTCCCCCATTCATGCCCACCCCTCTTCCACGTTGCCCCCCATCAGAGCTCATGGCTTCTGTCATACATGTTAAGTCCTGTCTTGCATCTTTTTCTCAGTCTTTTATAACCTTTTCTATGCACAAGTTTACTGTTTTGGTCAGTTCTTTAAATAGGTTTCTCTCTCTCTCTTTTTTTTTTGTTCCCTTTGATTTTTAAATTATCCCAAAATATGCATATATACACTCCACACATTTTCTGTAGCCAAAGGTATGATACCTTCTGTGTGACCTCTGAAGGACTATACAAACTCAAGTCTACACATGCCTGCCGAGTCTGAGACACCGCCACAGTGAGCACGTAGTCGAATTTGAGCTGTCTTATGCCACTGAAGTTCAGATACTTCAGGAGATGAAAAGGAGAGAGGTTCAGAAATAGGCCAGGACAGCACATGGGCACTTTTGCCTATGGCTATCATGACAACTCATACCCATATGGGACCTAACTACAATCTGTTCATGATCACTTCTAAATATCACTTATAAATTCATGAAACTCTGTGTTAACTTGGTTGTATGTATAGAGTTGGCTTCATAATATGAAGTTACACTTTTAAAATAATTTCAGTGAAATTCCAAGGAGTCATCAGAGTGGTACCCAAACCACTTAGACAAATCATATTATGGTGTTCTAGTCTCCTAATTGGGCGGAACAACTAACCTATTACCTACACCAATTTTGTACCTCCTTATGTCACATAGTACATGTCTCAAAGGAAGAAATTACATGGCCAAAATCCTCCTTGTGTGACTGGAGAGATGGCTCAATGAGAAAAGTGCCTGTTGTACAAGTGTGCAGACCTCAATTCAGATCCCCCAGCACCCATACAAAATTATGTGTATGGCAGCATAGGCCTGTAACTACATCCTTTAGGACAGAGACAGATAGATCCTGGGGGCTCTTTGGCCAGCCAGTTGGCCTGAATTGCAGGCTAAATGAGAGGTCCGCTCTAAAAAAATAATCTGAGAAGCAATATAGGAAGAAACCTAGCTTTGATCTCTGTGCCCGCATGCACACACACACACATACACACAGGCAAATACACTTACACACACATGCGTACCCACCCACCATTCCCACACAAACACTCTTGTGTTTCTGCCTGACAACATATTAATTGTCTTTTATTGTAAATACTTATGCTTCCCTAACTAAAGTAAATAAACTGCTTGTAAGCTAGGGTGTAGTAACATTTTATAATATCATTAAAAAGCTAAAAACCAAAACATTAACAGAGCACTGAATCAAGTCCCTGGATGAAGTGACCAGGAATCTAGGTTATGTGCCTTCTGGATTGATTTTAAATGAATCCAAGGGGGGAGGGCATCAAGCAAGACTGGACGGTGGAGCAATGACATTTCCAACCAAGTTTGAACCATAAAGTTTTCAAAGAGTACTAAATATGGAATAATGGCTACTATGGAAAGGTCAGTGTCAAGAAACCAGGAGATAAATGAAAGGGAAAGAATCTAAGGGAACTAAGGCGCTGATGGATTTCATTTCTTTGCTGTTGCTAATTTAAAGTTTTGCTTCAAAAAATAGAAAACGTTTAATTGGTTACAATAAAAAGATCAGCAAGATGAAATTGTTAAAGTGGCATATAAATAAATAAATAAATAAATAAATAGATAAATAAACAATCAGTGTGGTCTCATGCCTGCGACATGCAAGAAATACTTTAAAAATGAAAACGAAGATCTATGATGCTGGCCTCGGGTTTTTGGACAGAGATTCCTGCATGGTGTTCCTGAAAATGGTTTCTCCAGCTTTTATTGGGAAACTGTAAGGTTTGGCTCCATCCTTATGTTAACAGCCTATCCACTCTTTAATTCCTTCATTCTAGAATAATTCATTAACCCATGCTCATGGTTATTTACAATCTTTAGTGTGTGCAATGGAGATGTATATTTTGGTATTTTCATACGTTAATTCACAAGCATACCTGCATTCATTCATTATCTTTCTGGTGGAGTACATCAATCTGAGATTGCCAAGGAAAGGAGGATCAGGTCCTAAGACACAAGAGCACATGCTTTTTCTTGTAGTAATTAAAAGCCATTAGTCCAAATTACTATTTCCAACATATTTCTATTTACCTAGTGAAACCATTTTTCCTCAGGACTACCTGAGGCCTCTGTTTTGCCATACTTAGTGTAGGTACCTATTCTTACTGGGGACTTTCTAGTGCATTTGATTTACTGCCATTCTCAACTTTGTGGAGATTTCCTCTTTTCTTGATAAATCTCAGGTCGTTCTTTGGATCTTCAAGCGCTCAAAATGTCAACCTCACTTCTGAAAGACAGCAGACTTTCAATTTTATACACCTTGGAGGCTTTCTCACTTTTCTATTGAGGTTGCCCCAACCTCAATAGAAGGCTCTCTGAGAACTCAGAGAATCCCAAAGTTTTAGCAATCAATCAGTTCCATAGCAGACACCCCAAACTTTGTTTTTGTTTCACTACCTCCTGCTCTCTACTTTTGTATGTTCTGCCTATAGCTCAGATTCTCTACTGAGACAAGTAAATTTGATCTTTTATTTTTAATTATGTATATCTGCGAGAAGATATGTCACTGCGAGGTAGGTGCCTGACAAAGCCAAAGGTGCGTGCGGGATATTGAAGGAGCTGAACTTTTAGGTGGTTATGAACAGCTTCCACACTGGAACATGGAATTTGAGGTAACCTGGATCTATGTGTTCCCAGGCTATGGTCACTCTTACTTGGCTCTAGAACAAACTTTCCTCTTATCCTCCTTGAGATGAGAGCTATGCTTTTGTGTTGATGATACACTGCATGGTATTCTCAAAGAATTAATGAAGTTAAGTCATTAATGCAAAGTGAATGCATCTGTCTACCCCGGAGTCTTCTCTTTCTATGCTTTTATCATTGGAAATATCTTTAGTTCACACAGTTATTCAAGTTAGAACTGATTTATATCTCTGGTTCTTTCTGTTATTTATCACATTAAAATGGCCACTGGGTTCCATCAACTCCACTTTCAAAGGTTCTATTTTTAACTAGATTTTCCCTTTATCTCTCTGTCAGAATCTAGTCTCAGACTTGCATTTTCTCTCTCACATTCTCTAGCTTCTGCAGGTCAGTGCCAATCACAGCCTCTTTCCCGATATCCCTGTCTCCATTCATTTTGGATATTTCCTCCAGAGTGAGTCTGTAAAAATGTGATCAGGATCATATCATTCCTCAGATTTAAATTCCTGACTGATTTCCAAACACACTATAGACTAAAACCCTACTCACTAATCAGGCAAAATTCTAAAGAAGCAAGAACATCTACCACAAATGTTCACCACCATAGGCATGCTAAGACCCCTCAACATGAGCACTTCATGCTGCATGCTGCGCATCTTGGGTTGCTCTTTCTTCCTGTCTTTCCATCCATCTCTGCTGGGTGGATACCTCTCTTTCCTCTAAGACAAAAATCCTCTAAGACAAAAAACCTTTCCTCCTTTAAGCAACCTTTCCAGCAGGGTACTTTTTCTTTGGCTGTCTCATGATCCTCTGCACATGCTCTGATCGTCACACTTACCAGAAAGTTTTGTGACCATCTGTTTATCCACTCGGTATTCCCATTAGGCAGAGAGCTTAACATTTTTTTTTCAGATTTGACACATTTCACAGATGACATTCAGTGCAGCATTTCTACTGGTATTCCCAATGAGTTGGTTATAAATTGATTTTTTTAAAATTCCAGTCAAGAAAGCCTATTATCAGAGGAGTGAGAATGATGGATAATAATGACCTTGGATCTGTCCATGAACGCATTCATATGAATTTATTTTTATTTGAAAAGTCATTTAGAACTCCCATACTGGAGTCAGACAGCCCAGTTTAAAATCCTGATATTGTCCCTTTGCCCAAATCCCAAAGGGAATTACTTGATCTTCACAAACCTCAGTTTCTCATCCCGTCAACCAAGAATTAGAACAGTAAAAAGGATTGTTGAGAGAATTTTAAAGGTTAAAAGGAAAAATGTCTAATTATTATTATTATTACCAACTGATTTGAATTGGTTTTCTTTGTCAGTAGACTATAATAACTCATTATTTTTCTGGTACAAAACTGGGTACTTTTGTGAAGAAAAAGAAATAATTATCCCTGAGAGTCCTCTGAACTTCAGTTTCTCATAAAATTGGAAAAATAATGACACTGAGAAAAATAGAAAAATATACAGTTTTAGAGTCTTGAGTACATAGTGTTGATGCAGTAGGCACTCGATTGTTTCTTCCTTTCACCTAGTCATCTGCAAGCCAGGGAAGAAAAAAAAAATCCCGGAGAAGCAGCATTGGGTATGAATATAAAACAGCATTAGCTGTGTTAAAGAAAAGCACTTCACCAAGAGTGGGTCCAACTTGAGAAAGAAGCCCAGGAATTCGAAAGGAAATCCTGAAAGTGTGAATTGCTGTGAGTGCAATAGAAACCTTGTCACTTATGGGATTCCAGCTGCTGTTTTATTGCCTTAATTTCCCATTAGTGACTCCATGACTGAGAAAGGTACTTGGCCTCTAGGAAAAGAACTGGTCTTCCCTGTCTGTGCCAACATTTTGAACAGTATTTAAAGAAAATGCACTATTAAAATGATCATTTATCTGTGCTTAATTTTCCAAGGATTGTTTATGATCATAGAGTTCTGTATCTGTGTGCTACCTGTCTTGTATTCTTCTCCTAGCCTCATCAGGACATGGGTGCTGACATGTCACAGGAAACATTATAAAATGTAATGTGGCTAATGAGAGAGAGAGAGAGAGAGAGAGAGAGAGAGAGAGAGAGAGAGACTGATTACAGTGTGGGATATTATTTTGTCATGTTATTTTCTCTTTATCTCCACAGATATATGCCTGGGAGAGAGAGAGAGAGAGAGAGAGAGAGAGAGAGAGAGAGAGAGAGAGAGAGAGAGAGAGAGAGAGTGTGTATGTGTGAAATGTCAAAAGTGGGTGTTCCAGCTGGGCACCCACTGTATCTCCAACTTACGTGATAAGATATTGGGTATTTTGCTGGTAGAAATCAGTTGTTTGCTGGTATAGTGGAATAAGTTATTTTTGATATTACCATGTATCCAAATCTGAACCTAACATACCAAGAACTACAGAGAATCTTCAAGTAGTTAGAAGGAACATCATCCTGTCCCTGATTTTCAAGGGGATGTGTCTTCATATCTGAACTGACAAGTGCTGAATGTGTGCAGTAATAATAGTTACCGGTGGAGCCTTGAAGGGATGAGTGGAGATCACTTTTTATTTGACCTCCCACTGTAAACACTGAGATGTCTACAGGAAAGATAGAGGAATCTCTCTGTCTTCTTCACATGCTTGATTTCACATCATTCTGGATGGTTTCAAGGGGCCAGATAATTCAATGTGGGTATATTCCTCTGCTATCCAGAATGTAAAGGTTACAGACATTTGGTTCAAATAATTCATCACTTATAAGTGCTAACCTTATGGTAGAAATACTCTTATTATTTCAAACAATGGAGTCGGAATTTCCTAGTCTTGAACACTAGAGTAAGAGCCATTATTTTTTCTGTGTAATAGCAGATGCATTGTTAACCTTGAAGGGCTCAAGGGTTAAATCTGTTCTAGTAGGATGGTGTGATATATTCAAGAAAACATACAATAGCAATTCATACCTGAAATCCCAGTGGAATATTGGGAGAGTTTTTCTTGGAAGCTACAGCTAGACATGATACATTTGATCAGCTCCTGGTCAGGGGTTATATTTGAAAGTAGCAATCAGTAACTGTGAGTTGGTTCCAATTGTTTGCTATTAAGCAACATATGAAGAGTGTTGATCCTGGATTTGCTTTTAGCTCCTACGTAACTCTCCATATATACATCAGTCTTTGCAGTGGATACACGGTGCCTGGGTAATTATGGTGATTTTTGCTAATCTTATAATTTATACTGATGGCATTCCCATTACAAACCCATTCCCAAGTTGGCATTTAAAAAATAATATACAAATAGTTACTGCATTTTTGGCAGTGTTTTCCCATACCATTACATAGCAGATATCAAAAGTCAAAACCCTGTAGTGTTGCAGAGATCACTGTCAGGTTTGCTCCCTTATCAAGGCTGAGGCAGATGGTAGTCCAGAAGGGATGGGAGACCTCAACTCCCATGTTCTCAAGAAGCAGAGCAAAGTACGCATGACTCTGCCAAAGCCTTGCAATTTTTGGCCTCAGATAAAGTTGGACCTTGTCCTTCTGTTTCTCCATCTCTCCCCCACCTTCTGTGTGGAGACACTGCCTGTCCCAGTCTCCATGCTGTCATGTAAACCCTGCCAAGACTGCCGTGTGTGTGTGTGTGTGTGTGTGTGTGTGCGCGTGTGTGTGTGTGTGTGTGTGTGTGTGTCCCAAACCATAGACTCTCAGACACAGGAGGTACCACCTTGGTGATCTCCACCTCCAAGTCAGGGGATGTTCCAGCTTCAACAAAAGCTGGGAAGTGTTTCCCAAGATGGAAAATGATTAATTCTATGCATCAATGATTTTTACTGTCTCATGACCTATCTGAGTATTTTCTCTTATGTTTATCTAATGGCTGTGCCTGCTGATGTGAAATTATTAGATCATATAAAGCTGTAGTCAGCCAAGTGTTGGGTTCCTATAGTGCTGATCATAGATGGAATTTTAGTCATCAGAGCTATGACAAACATTCATGATCAACTCAAAGCATAAATTTGTTTAAAATAAACATTTTGTCTTAATTATATTCATTTGTCCTTTCACACTGCTAACTTAAAATAGTTTTTAATGGAGTCAGCCTTCATAGTGACTCTTAAAATAGAAATGAGCAGAAATTTTAATTTAATTTATTGTTTTCAGAACCATTGTCTTGAACCTGCCGTGAGCCTCCAGTTTGTCCTTTGCTGATTATTATGCGCTCTCTTTTTGTGAAGGACTCACATAATATGACTTAAGGAAGTGTTGGTTTGATAAGTTTTCCACTTAATGCTGTCATTTTAGAAAGTAAGTATGAATAAGATGTGCAGGTTCTTCATACTTTGAGTGGAATCATGAAGGGATATAGAAGTGAAAAATTCAATCTGTGGCAGAATTTGTAGTAGTAGGAAAGTAATGTGACCCCTTCTTTGCAGTGAGTCCTTTTTGCTCTACATTTTCTGCCCCTCTAGTTCTTAGTCACGTCACACCATGACACCTCTCCTCCCTTTCTAAACTCCCTCCTTAGACACTGTCTGCTTTAAACTGGGGCCATGCACTGGCACTGGGTTTCTTTTATTTTTTTATTTTTATTTTTTTAATTTTATTTATTTTTCTATGTGTATGAATGTACTGTCTGCATATAGGTTTGTGCACCCGTATCATGCAATGCCGCGGAGGTCAGAAGAGGGTGTTGGATTCCCCTGGAACTGGAGTTCTCCTGGAACTGGAGTTACAGACGGTTCTTAGCTGCCATGTGGATGCTGGGGATAGAACCCAGGTCCTCTACAAGAGCAGTCAGTGCTCTTAACCCCTAGGCTATCTCTCCAGCCCCACACTGGGTTTCTTTTAAATCAAAGTCTGTGAATCATGTCTGTTAAGGCAATTGCCCCTCCTGCTTTGTCTATGAATACCAAAAGAGAAGAATGAAAAATATTTTAGAATCAGTGAAAATAAAGCTGCAACAGAATTGAGAATGCTTGATATATTCTTGATTTTTTCTCTTCTTCATATTATTTTTGCCAAAAGAAAATTTTAATGTGCTTATATTCTACATTTCATAGTAGATATTGGGAAAAAAAGTAAATGCAGATTTTTAATAAAACTACCAATTTACTGTCAATCTAGTACATGAGGTAGTACATAAAGCAATTTATTTGAACTTAAAGAGTTTTAAGCCAAAAGTTTTATTTGCATGTTGCAGATGAAGAGAGAAAGGAATTTAGTCTGTCCAATGAAGAAATAAGACAGTACTTTATAAAGGGGATTATACTTGATCATGTTCTTAAAGAAAATATATAGTTTTATCAAGAAAGCAGGAAGGAGAAGGACAAAACTATCAGAATCATGTGTTAGTATGAGTGCATTAGATATAAAAGAGCTATGGAGGCATGAACAATGATGAATATCCGAGGAATTCAGAGAGATGGGGAGTTCACATAGCTAGAATGATTTGTGGTATAAGAGACTTCAAAGGGATTGGAGACACACCTCAGTCAGTACAGTGCTTGCTATGCAAGAATGAGGACCTGAATCAGATCCTTCGCACTAAGTTAAAAGCCAAGTGAGGTGACACATATCTATAATTCCAACCTTGGAGCTGGGGAGGATAGAGAGAGGAGGATCCCCAGAGCTATTTGACTTGCCAGCCTCACTAAAAATTGAGCTCCAGGATCAGTGAGAGACCCTGTCTCAAAAACTAAAATGAAGAATGATAGAGGAAGACACCTGACATCAACTTCTGGGTTCCACACCTGCACGCATATGCATGTATAAATAAATAAATAAGTTTTATATACTAGTAAGTTATTACTATATATATATATATATATATTAAAAATATATCCCCATACAGATACCCACATGAGTGCATAATAAATATACCACACACATACACACAAAATGAATCAATATATCAATGAATTTTTTTATAAGAAGAAACTTCCTGGGAAATGATATAACCATTTAATGATTGTGGTTATGATGAAGCTATTTGTGTTTCTATCTCTATAATGATGTTCCTTCCTGTTCCTCCTGGCTATTATGGCAATAAGCTTGAGCTGTGTTTCATGGGGGAATCACTAGAAGGGTTTTAGAGATAGAAAGGATATATGTAGGTTTGGTTTGTCAAAAACAAGGAGAAGAATACACTGAACTAGGACAAGACTTGGAGGAGGGCACTGATGAGAAGTATTTGAAACATTCCATACAATAAAGCATGAGTAAACTCACTAAGAACAAGCAGCGGATATCAAGAATGAGAGAAAAAATGAGTTTGGATCACTCACTAATAGAGCATGGAAGATAAGGCTTCTTATGGGAATTGACACATGGTCTGGCATTTCAAAAAGATCAAATCTGTAGGGAAAGCAAAACTAATCTGAGGGAATGCTGAGTGGTGGATGGTAAGGAGATCTTTGGGGGAGTTGGTCTGCAGACATAATTTTATGAGTATATTGCTCAAGAAATGGGCTGAAACATTTGGAAGTCACCAACACAAAAATGGGAGTGATGACCCAGCAAGCATTTGGAGAGAAGAGTGCCAACATGGGGTCATTTGTTTACAGACATTTAAGAAGGGGAAGATGAGCAGAAAGGGCCAAGAAAGAAAAGTCAGGGCTATGGAAGGAGAGCTGAGTTTAGGAGGGGAAGGAATTAGAGGAGATACAGAAAGTCTGGAAACTCCAGATAAGTGGCTAAATGAAGATATATATATAGAATATCTATATAATAATATATAACCTATAATATATATATATGAGAGATTATAAGAAGGAGTAGAAAGAGAAGAGAAAAAGAGGAGGAGGAAGAAGAGGAGGAGGAGAGAAGAGTAGAGGAAAGAAGAGACAACATAATAGACTTCTTTTTGGCAACTTGGAAATTTTTGAAAAATATAAACTGAATACAGATCCTAAGTGCCTGTGACTGGAACAGTCTGCACATAGAAAATATAGAAAACTTGGAAACAGTCACATGTGAGTTTGGACTCAAAAGTACACAAAAGGGTGTCAAAAGATGAAGTCAGCCTGGAGGTCATGGTAAGGAGCTTGAACTTTATCTCAGAGGCAACATCAAAGCCTTTCAAATAGGGCAGAGATAATTTGGGGTTGTGCTTTAGAAAGAACATTCTGACAGCTGAGGAGGAAGTTTGGACCAGAGCCAGCATGTCAAAGAGGATAAGACAAGAGGTTGAAGAGATCAGAGCCAGAGAGGAGGAGAACCATCAAGACCCAGTACCAAGTGGGCAGTGACCTCATGACTGCTCTCTGAGATTTGCTTATCTCTTTGATAGAATGTGGCTCCTCCATAGATCCTGGAGTTCCAGATAACAGTGTACCCAAGTTAGATCAGAAGGTGGTTGCATGCTGTTGTGACACGATGATTATGTTCTGCTTTCAGCAGGACAAGGCTTCTATTCTTCACTTCACCGTTGTCTCAGTTCTAGTCTTGAAAGCCAGTGGTATCAGGACCTCTGCAGAGTCATTCAGACCCAGGACTGACTAACCTCTAAGCGCAGAGAGTGGCATTTACATGGGAGTGTTTCTACCAGTCCCCTTACTGTGCCTCCCCTCTTATAAAAGATTCAATGTTAGCCCGTGTTTTAAAGCTATAGTTCTCAACCATAAGTGATCTTCCTGACCACTGGGGTTACTTGACAATATCAGGAGACATTTTGGTTTTGATAATTGTCAAGGAAAGGACGAATTGCCACTGGTATTTTCAGAGTAAAATATGTTGTTAATATTGTACAATGCAGAAGGGGCGTGGTGGTGCACACCTTTAATCTTAGCACTCAGGAGGCAGAGGAAGGTGAGTCTTTGTGAGTTCAAGACCAACCTGATCTACGGAGTGATTTCCAGGACAGCTGGAGCTACAGGAAGACCCTGTCTCAAAAAGACAAAATATATACATTATATAATGCAATGGGACAATCATAACTAAAAACAACCCCAGAATAAAGAATTCTCTGGTCCCAAATGTCAAGGCTACTAGTGCTAAATTATCTTCCAAAGGGCTGGGATATTCTTTTCTTGAGAATAGCATTTTATGTCATCTCTTATTGCAAACATTTACCTTTCAGGTTATCTATCCCCAAGCATTTATGTGTCTTATTACAAACTGAAATAAAGAACTCAATGATGTTTGGGTATACTGAACTAAAATTTATTTTAAAAAATTTGCACAACTATTTGGTATTTTTTTAATCACATTTTTCAATGAATGACTTAAAGTATGAATGCAGTAGCTGAACACCTCACCAGAGGCTCATCTCTAGATTACGAACAGATAAAAGAGAAAGTAAAACACCCAAGAAATTTATTTTACCAGATTTTGGGGAAAATATGAGGATTTTTGAGTGTCCATAAATTTGGCCTGCATATACTAAAATTCTGGCATAATATAAAAGGTAGACATAACACGTTGTCTTGGGAACAGGCCCCAATAGGCGAATGCCTTATCATATGTGTACAACGAGATTTAGGCAACAGGTATGATATTTACTATCTCTCTAGGATAGCGCCTTCACTTTCTTTTACTTGCTAAGAAAAGAGATTGTTTTTATGTCACAGTCCTCCCTTCCAGGATATTTCTAGGAAAGAACAAATTCTGGCAGAATGTAATAGATCTGTGCTTTTATAAGGCAGGAGACAATTCACACATCCCACAACTACTAAAAATGCTTTAGGTTTATATTAGCAATATAATTTGTCTTCTCAGTAAAGCTTCATTTTTGCCACATTCTGGCTTTCATTTTTTTCTAGTCATTATTTATAATGTTAAAAACAAAATTCATATAAAACACTGAATTTTTTTATAAAATAAAACTAAAACATATGGCTTAAGGAGATAGATAACCTTTCACTAATTCAAGCAAATGGCTAAAAACTGATTCCTTGAATGAATTAGTTATTATAGACTGATATGAACTAACAGGTTAGAATTAACAATGAGCCACCTAAGGGTCTCAGGCAGGGAGCCTTAGATAATGTGTGTTCCTTCTCTGGGTGAAAAAACACTTTTTCACAACTTGCATGTGAATATCTTTTCTTATAATTATATGTTTTTTAATTTTTAGCAATAAAATGAAAGCAGTATATCAAGCAGCCAAATCAATAACCTTTAGAAAATTAACATACAAGCCTAAAAAATAAAAGAAAAAAAGACTATATGTAAAATAAAATTTAATGAATTTTTAACTAGGAAATTCAGAGATATATGCTTTAAACAATGGTATATAGTTTACTAAAAAGAAATTCATGAAGAAATCTCTAAAAATCTTGATCAAGAAACAATAAGTAAATAAAACAAAATTTCAAAATAGATACGATTATTAAAGTAGCATGATGCTACATAAGACTTTATAGTGCTAAATAAGAAATGAATAGTCTTCTTGAAAAAATATATCTCTCAACACTAAATTATTTATTTTTTATAATGTTTTTATTGATGTTTTGTGTATTGCAGACATAATTTCTCAGTTCAGTTTAGACATATTCCCATTTCCTCTCCCCCACCCCACTCCAGATCATGCACTCTGCCATAACTGTCCTGTATCTTCCTCTCAGTCTTTTTATAATGTTTAGGAATTCACATTTTCCTCCTTTAATTTATTTTACTCTAAAATATGAATACATACTTTCCACTTATATACAGTAATTACAGAGTCTGAAAGTAAGTGGTGGATTGATAATAAAGCCCATGAAGAGATTTACATTATAACAACATAATTGCTTTCAGATAAACAGAAATATAACAATAATATTCAGCTTGCCTTTCATCTGAGGATTTGGTGTTAGCATCCACAGATGAGGGAGATCATTGTCCACCTGTTTTTTTTCTGGGACTGTGTTACTTCACTTAGCATAATGGCTTCTAGTTCCATCCCTTTACCTGCAAAGTTCATGATGCCACCTTTTTTTTTAAATTTTTTTAATTTATTTCTGTATGTGTATGAATGTACTGTCTGCATGCAAGTCTGTGCACCTGTGTCGTGCAATGCCGCAGAGGTCAGAAGAGGGTGTCGGATTCCCCTGGAACTGGAGTTCTCCTGGAATTGGAGTTTCGGACAGCTCTCAGCTACCATGTGGGTGCTGGGGATCGAACCCGGGTCCTCTGCAAGAGCGGTCGGCGCTCTTAACCACTAGGCCATCTCTCCAGCCCGATGCCACCTTTCTTTACCACTGCATAGAACTCCATTGTGTGGATATACCACATTTTTGTCATCCACTCATCAGTTGAGAGGCACTTGGGTTGGTTCCAGCTCTTCCCTATTGTGAAGAGAGCTGCAATAAAAATGGATGTGCATGTATCTTTGCAGTAGGATGAGTCTTGTGGGTATATACCCAGGAGTGGTAAGACTGGGTCAGGTGATAGGCTCATTTTGAGTCTTTTAAGGGTTATCCACACTGCTTTCCATATACAAGTTTATACAAGTTTACATTCCCACCAGCAGTGGATGAGTGTTCTCCTTTCCCCACAACCTCTCCAGCATTTGGTTTCTTTTGTGTTCTTGATTTTAGCCAGACTTATTGGAATGAGATGATATCTGAGAATGGTTTTAATTTGTATTTCCTTGATTATTAATGATGTTCAAAACTTTTAAAGATGTTTCTCAGCCATCTTGAATTCCTTACTGATGAAGTCTCTGTTCAGATCTTTACCCCATCTTTTGAGTAGGTCATTTGTTTTCTTCTTTGGTTTTTGAGTAGTTTATATATTCTGGATGTTAATGCTCTGTCAGATGTATCACTGGTGAAGATTTCCTCCCACCCTGTGGGTTTTCTCTTCACTTCCTTGATTGTTTCTTTTGCTGTACATAAGCTTTTGAATTTGATGAGGTCCCATTTGTCAACTGTAGACCTTATTTCCTGTGCAGCTGCTGTCTGATTTAGAAAGTCTTTTCCTACACCTATGTCTTATAGGTTGTTGCCAGCTTTTTCTTCTATCACCTTCAGGGTTATGGGTTTCACGTTGAGATCTTTGATCCACTCGGAGTTGATTTTTGTACATGGCGAGAGTTAGGGGTTTAATTTTGTTCTTCTACAAATGGTGATCCAGTTTTGCCAGCACCATTTGCTGAAGATGCTATCCTTCACTGAGGATTTTTGCCCATTTGTCAAATATGAGGTGGCTGAAATTGTATGAGCTCAATTTGGATCTTCAGTTTTGTTCCCTTGGTCAGCGGGTCTGTTTTTGTGCCAGTACCAGGCTGACTTTATGACTATGGCCCTGCAATATAGCTTGAAGTCTGGTAGAGCAATCCCCCTTGTATTGCATTTTTCACTCAGAGTTGCCTTAGCTATTCAGAATCTTTTGTTTTTCTGTATGAATTTAAGATTTTTTTTCCAAGTCTGTGAAGGAGCTCATGGGGATTTTGATTGGGATTGCATTGAATTTGTATATCAATTTTGGTAAAATGGACATTTTTACTATATTAATTTTGCCAATCCATGAGCATGGGAGATCTTTCCATCTTTTGATGTCATTTTCAATCTCCTTCTTCTGGAGTTTAAAATTTTTGTTGTAGAGATCTTTGGTATCTTTGGTTAGGTTTGTTTCCAGGTATTTTATTATTTTTGAGGCTATTGTGAGGGGGAAGTTCTTCTTATATTCCTTCTCCACTTGTTTATTGTTGGTGTAAAGAAAATCTACTGATTTTTCCAGGTTAATTTTGTATCCCGCCACTTTACTGAAACTCTTTTTCATTTCTAGAATTGTTTTCTGGTGGAGTTTTTAGCTCTCCTAGGTAAACTATCATATCATCTGCAAAAAGGGATAGCTTAACTTCTTCTTTTCCGATTAGTACTCCTTTAATTTCCTTCCATTTTCTTACTGCCTTAGCAAGTGTTTCAGTCACTATGCTGAAGAGGAGCAGTGATAAGTGACAGCCTTGTCAGGTTCCTGCCTTTGAGGGAAATAGTTCAAATTTTTCTCCATTTAGGATGATGTTGGCAGTGGGTTTGTTATATATGGCTTTGGTTATGCTGAGGAATGTTCCCTTCAGTCCACTTCCCTCTAGGACTTTAAGCATGAAGGGATGCTGGATCTTGTCAAAGGCTTTTTCTGCATCAATTGAGATGATTGTGTGGATTTTGTCTTTCAGTCCATTTATGTGTTTTATGTTTTATGATATTTATTGATTTACATATGTTGAACCATCTCTGCATCTCTGGTATGAATTCAACTTGGTCATGATATGGATGATTTTTTTGATGTGGGTCTGTATGCAATTTGCAAGTATTTTGTTGAGAATTTCTGCATCTATGTTCATTAATGAGATGGGTCTATAACTTTCTTTTTGGTTGTATCTTTGCCTGGTTTGGATATTAGGGTGATGCTGGCTTCATATAAGAAATTTGGGAGAATTCCCTCTGTATCCTTCTGAACAGAATGAGTAGTAATGATTGTGGGACCTCTTTAAATGTTTTATAGAATTCTGCTGTGAATCCATCTGAGCCCAGGCTTTTTGGGGGGGGAGGTTTTTTTTATTACATCCTCAATTTCATCAAATATTATGGGTCTGTTTAAACTGCCAGTCTCTTCTTGGTTAAGCTTTGTTGGTTCCCAGGATTTCAGATATTCATCCATTTCTCTTAGGTTTTCAAATTTAGTGGAGTATAGTTTTTTGAAGTATTCTCCTATGATTGTCTGGATCTTTGTTGCGATGTTTCCCCTTTCATCATGAATACTATTGATTTGGAGTTGCTCTTTATTTTTTGGGGGGGTTAACTGGGCTAGAGGTCTGTCTATTTTGTTTATCTTTTTAAAGAACCAGCTTTTGGATTAATTGAGTCTATGTATTGTTTTCTTTGCGAATATCTTTTTAAATATCTTCTTGGGGTTTTTAGAAGAGCATTGTGCTGGTTAGTTTTTGTCAACTTACCACAAGTTAGAGACATCTGGGAAGAGGGAACCTCAGTGGAGGCATTGGCTCTGTCAGATTGGCCATGACCATGTCTGTAGGGGATTTTCTTAATTGCTATTTCTTTTTTAATTAAAAAAATTATTTATTTTTTATGTGCATGAATGTCTTAATTGATATTTCATATGGCAGGACTCAGCCCACTGCGGGCTATGCCATGCATGGGTTGGTGAGCCTGAGCTGTATTACAAAGTCAGTTGAGCTAGGCACTCACATCATATCTTCTATTGATGGGAATTACCATGAGAAGCAAAGTTCTAAAAGGACTGCAACTCAATTCTTGAATGGATTAAAGTTTAAAATAAGGTTGAAGTCCAATATGATTGTAGAGATACTTCTTGCTGTCATTTGTTTGGGGATGCACTTAGAATGTTTGTTTTGTTATTCAACTTCTAAAGAATGGGAATCTGTCCATTTAGACAATAGTTTGAATTGTTAAGCACCCTCTGACACTGCATGTACCACATGTGTTAAGCACACTCTGACACTGCATGTACCACATTGAATTTGAATTATCTTTTTATCTGACTGTCTTCTTCATTAGAATGAAGAGCTTGAGAGAAGTACAATATACCCACTCACTTTCATCTTTTGCTTTTATTGTCAGTGCATAACTTGGTTATAAATATAGCAGGATGGGTAGGTGGATGCATGGATCAGAGTTCTGACAGAGGGTTTGTCAAATAAATACTGTTTATTTGAGACCAAAGATACTTGTATCATATACTGTTAGTGAATTTTCAGGGCAAACAATTTGAAGTTCCAGAAAAAATGATGTTTAGGAAATGTCGCACCTTGTGACAGTTTGATTTTTAATAAATGGGAGTAGTTCTGGCTTTTATTCTTTCCATGTGCAGTATGAAATTTTGAGAAGGAAAAGGTACGCTGTTTTTTAAAATATACCTGACTGCAGAACACTTACTAATGTCTAGACAGTGCATTCAGAGGCACCTTAGTTGGCTAATGATGGTTTGCTTATAAGATTTATTTATTTATTTTATGTGTATGAATATTATGACTGCATGTATATAAGTGCACCTGTGCTATGCAGTGTCCAAAGAGGACAGAAGTGAGCGATGGATCCCCTGGAATAGAAGATACAGTTGTTAGTCACCAAGTGGGTACTGGGATTCATATCCAGTCTTCTGCAAGAGCAGCCAGTACTCAGCCACCGAGCCATCTTTCCAGCTCCCACATATAGGATTCTTTAGTGGAGCATTTTTCCCTCATTCTTTTGATCTTATATTACCCTAAAATATGCATACATACCCTCCACCCATATACCAAAAATTCCTAAGTCTGAAAATAAACGGTAGCTTAGTTCTAAAATATGTTAAGGGATTCACAATATAAGAGCACAGTTGTTTTCAGATCATAAGGAATATAACATTAACATTGATCAGTTTGTCTTACAACTAAGTACTTGGCACTAGCATACATAGATGAGGGATGCCATTAGACTTTTCTTTTTCTGGCACTGTGTTACCTCACTTAGCATAACATCTTCTAGCTCTATCCATTTACCTTCAAAGTTCATGATGTCACCTTTCTTTACTGCTGCATAGAACTCCATTGTGCAGATGTACTACATTTTCTCTATCCACTTGTCGGTTGAAGGGCACTTGGGTTGGTTCCAGCTCTTCCCTATTGTGAAGAGAGCTGCAGTAAACATGGCTGTGCATGTATCTCTGCAGTAAGATGAGTCTTGTGGGTATATACCCAGGAGGGGTATGACTGGGTCAGGTGGCAAGCTCATTTTGAGTCTTTTAAGTGTTCTCCACACTGCTTTCCATAGTGGTTGTATGAGTTTACTTTCCCACCAGCAGTGGATGAGTGTTCCCCTTTCCCCACAACCTCTCCAGCATTTGGTGTCTTTTGTTTTCTTGATCCTAGCCAGTCTTATTGGAGTGAGATGATATCTTAAAATGGTTTTAATTTGCATTTCCTTAAGTATTGGTGATGTTGAACTCTTTTTAAGATGTTTCTCAGCCATCTCTCATTCCTCACTTGTGAAGTCTCTGTTCAGCTCTTTGCTTCATCTTTTGAGTGATTCATTTGTTTTCTTTCTTCTTTGTTTTTTTGAGTAGTTTATATATTCTGGAAGTTAATGCTTCCTTAGATGTATCAACAGTGAAGGTTTTCTCCCAGTCTGTGGATTTTCTCTTCACTTCCTTGATTGTTTCTCTTTTTTACATTTTTATTGATGTTTTATGTATTTCATACATCATTTTTCATTTATGTTCAGGCATATTCCCCTATCCCTTCCCCCCCACAACATCCCATCCCAGATCATGCATTCTGCCATAATCGTCCTGCATCTTTCTCTCAGTCTTTTTTTATGCTAGGCATTAACATTTTCCTCTGTTAATTTCATATTATTCTAAAATATGGATACATACTCTCCACCCATATATGGTAAGTAATTACAGAGTCTGAAAATAATTGGTAGGTAGATTCTAGAACCCATTGAGAGATTCACATTATAACAACATAGTTGCTTTCAGATAACAAAAATATAACCATACTGTCAGTCAGCTTGCTTTTGTCTGGGGGACTTGGTTTTAGCATCCACAAATGAGAGAAACCATTCTCCGTTTGTCTTTCTGGGACTTTGTCACTTCACTCAGCATAATGGCTTCACGCTCCATTCATTTACCTGTAAAATTCATAATGCCATCTTTCTTTACCACTGAATAATACTCCATTGTGTAGATGTACCACATTTTTATCATCCACTAGTCCGTTGAGGGGCTTATGGGTTGATTCAAGCTCTTCGCTATTGTGAAGAGAGGTACAATAAACATGGATGTGCATATATCTTTGCGATAGGATGAGTCTTTGGGGTATATACCCAGGAGTGGTATGATTGGGTCAGGTGGTAAGCTCATTCCTAGTCTTTTAAGGGTTCTCCACACTGTTTTCCATAGTGGTTGTACAAGTTTACACTCCTACCAGCAGTGGATGAGTTTTGTTTTCCAGTCCATTTATGTGTTTTATGTTTTATGATATTTATTGATTTACATATGTTGAACCATCCCTGCATCTCTGGTATGAATTCAACTTGATCATGATGGATGGTCTTTTTGATGTGGGTCTGTATGCGATTTGCAAGTATTTTGTTGAGAATTTTTGCATCTACATTCATTAGTGAGATGGGTCTATAGCTTTCTTTTTTGCTTGCACCTTCATCTGGATTTGGCATTAGAGTGATGCCAGCTTCCTAGAAGGAGTTTGGGAGCATTCCTTCTGTTTGTATTCTTCTAAACAGTTTGAGTAGCAATGGTTGTAAGACCTCTTTAAACGTTTTATAGAATTCTGCCGTGAAACCATCTGGACCAGGGCTTTTTTTGTTGTTGTTGTGAGGTTTTTAATTACATCTTCAATTTCCTCTAATATTATGGGTCTATTTAAACTGTCAATCTCTACTTGTTTAAGCTTTGTTGGTTCCCAGGATTTCAGATATTCATCCATTTCTCTTGGGTTTTCAAATTTAGTGGAGTACAGATTTTTGAAGTATTCCCATATGATTGTCTGGGTTTTTTTCTTTGTCTGTTGTTATGTTTCCCCTTTCATCACTAATACTAATGATTTGGAGTTGCTCACTCTTTTTTCTTGGTTAACTGGGCTAGAGGTCTGTCTATTTTGTTTATTTTTTCAAAGAACCAGCTTTTGGATTCATTGATTTTATGTATTCTTTTCTTTGTTCCTATTTCATTGATTTCTGCTCTGATTTTTGTTATTTCTTCCTGTCCGTTGGGTTTAGGGTTCATTTGTTGTTGTCTCTCAAGTGTTTTTAGCTGCAGCACCAGGTCGTTTATTTGTTCCCTTTCTGTTTTTTTGTTTTGTTTTGTTTTGTTTTGTTTTGTTTTGATGTGGGCACTTAGGGATATAAATTTCCCTCTCAAGACTGCCTTTAAAGTATCCCACAGGTTTTGTTGTGTTGTATTGTCTTTTTCATTCACTTCCATGAATACTTTTATTTCACTCTTTATTTCTTCCCTGACCCATTCATTATTCAGGATTGTGTCGTTTAGTCTCCAAGTGTTTTTGTAGCTAGTTGGACTTATTCTAGTGTTCATATTGAGCTTTATTACACTGTGGTCTGATAGAATGCATGGAATAATTTCTATCCTTTAGCATTTATTGAGGTTCCTTTTGTGCCCCAGTATATGGTCGATTTTGGAGAATGTTCCGTGAGGTGCTGAGTAGAAAGTATATTCTCAGGTATTTGTATGAAATACTCTGTAGATGTCTGTGAAGTCCATTTCGTATATTGTATTGTTAAATTCTGATGTCTATTTTTTGTCCTGTTGATCTATCCAGTGGGCTTAGTGGGGTGTTGAAGTTTCCCGCTATTAGTGTGTTAGGATTGATCTGTGTCTTGAGGTCCTGCAGAGTTGTGTTTATAGAGTTAGGTGCGCCAGAGTTTGGTGCATAGACATTTAGGATTGTGAAGTCTTCATGGTTCATTGTTCCTTTGATTAGGATATAATGGCCCTCTTTGTCTCTTCTGATTAATTTAACTTTGAGATCTGTTTTGTCTGATATTAGAATAGCCACTCCAGTTTATTTCTTGGTACCATTTGCTTGGAATACTTTTTTTACATCCTTTCACTCTAAGGTGGTGTCTGTCCTTGAGGGTGAGATGGGTTTCTTGTAGATAGCATAAAGAAGGGTTCACTTTCCTAATCCATTCCCCCAGTCTATACCTTTTGATTGGGGAGTTTAGACCATTAGTATTTAAGGTTATTATTGAGAAATGTGTGTTGTTTCTTTTAACCTTATTTTCGGTTTGCATTCTTGGTCTAGGTTTATATTTACTCTGTTGTGATTTTGTTGCTTTCTCTCTTTAATTGCTTAGGGGATAGTTGCTACTTTCCTCTGTTCTTTGGATTGCTTCGAGGATTTTCTGAAGTGTTGGTTTCTTAGACATGTATTCTTTCATCTTGTTCATGTTGTGAAAGATTTTTCTTTCTCCTTCAACTATGATTGACATTTTTGCTGGGTATAGTAGTCTGGGTTGGCATGTAAAGTTGTTTAATACAGGGAATACTTTGGTCCACATTCTTCTAGCCTTCATAGTTTATTCTGATAAGTCAGCTGTGATTCTGATGGGTTTCCCCTTATATGTAACTTGCTGTTTTTCTTTTGTGGCTTTCAGTATTTTGTCTTTATTTTGAGCATCTAGTGTTTTAACAATTATATGATGTGGGGATTTCTTTTTTGGTCTTGTCTGTTTGGTGTTCTATGTGCTTCTTGTATTTTTATGGGTTTTTCTTTTTTCAGTTTGGGGAAATTTTCTTATATTATCCTATTGAAGATCTGGTCAATAGTGTTGTCTTGGGATTCTTCTCCTTCCTCTATCCCTATAATGTGGAGGTTTGGTTTTTTCATAGTGTCCCATATTTCTTGGTTGTTCCACTCTTGTGTTTTTTTTTTTTAATTTTTCATAATCTTTACTTGAGCACTCTAGTTGGACCATGTTATCCTGCGTGTCTGATATTCTTTTTTCTGCTTCTTCCATTCTGCTTCTGAGGCTTTTTCCCATCCTTTCCTGTTGATTGGATAAATGTTCAATTTCCTTTTTCATTTCTTCCTGTGATTTCTTTAGTGTTTCCACTTCCTTCTTGAGCCTGCCATTCTCATCTTGTAGTTCCTTGGTTTCTTGGTCACTTTCTTTTTCCCTTTTAGCCTGGGATCTTTTCAGCATTTCCACTTCCTTCTGGAGTTTGTCATTTTCTCCTTTCAGTTCTTTCCAACGTTTGTAATTTTCTCCCTTTAGTTCCTTCTTGAGTTTTTCAAGCTCTCCCCTTAGTTCTTTCCAAGATTATCATTATCACCCTCTTGGTACTTCTTGAGTTTTTCATTCTCTTCCCTTAGTTCTCCAATTTGTTTGAATATGTCCACAATTGTTTTTCTGAAGTCTGTGTCTTGGTTTCCTTCCAGGGAGATCTCGTTATAGGAGTCTTCTGTAGGGTTGGTAGAGTTCGGTGCGGATTTATTATGAGCTTTTCCCATGTTGGCTTTTTTTTGTGTCTTTGGCATGTGGATTCATTTGTTTATTTGTTTCTTTGGGTTCTGATGCCTCAATGTTGGCTTCACAGCTAGATCCTCTGCACCACTACTTCCTTAGGCTGGTCTTTTGCCTGTTGGTGTTTTGCAGGACATGGGTGAAGTCTGCTCACCCAGTGGGGTGCATGCTGATCTTGTGCTCTGTGAAGAACAGGTAGCTCCACCCCTGTATCAGCTGGGGCCAGGAGGTTGGAGTGTTCCAGGCAATACCAGGCCTCTTCAGGGCACACATGCTGGTCTTGTGTCCTGTGCAGCTGCTGTCTGATTTAGAAAGTCTTTTCTTATGCCTATGTCTTATAGGTTGGTGCCTGCTTTTCACAGACTTAAGAATTTTTGGTATATGGGTGGAGGGTATGTATGCATATTTTAGGGTAATGTAAGATCAAAAGAATGAGGAAAAAATGCTGCACTAAAGAATCCTATATGTGGGAGCTGGAAAGATGGCTCCATGGCTATGAGTACTGGCTGCTCTTAGAGAACACTGGATATGAATCCCTTTTCACCTTCACAGTTTTGGGTTTCACGTTGAGGTCTTTGATCCATTTGAAGTTATTTTTGTGTAGGGTGAGAGCTAGGGGTTTAACTTCATTCTTCTAGATGTGGTGATCCAGTTTTGCCAACACCATTTGCTGAAGACACATGATCATCTCAATTGACACAGAAAAAAGCCTTTGACAAATCCAGCATCCCTTCATGCTTAATGTCCTAGAGGGAATTGGGTTGGAGGGATCATTCCTCAATGTAATCAAAGCCATATACAAGAAACCCACAACCAATATTCTCCTAAATGGAGAAAAGTCAGAAGCATTCCCTTAAATGTAAGAACCCAGCAAGGCTGCTCCCCTATCACCACTCCTCTTTGATATAGTGTTTGAAACACTCGCTAGGGCAATAAGGCAAGGGAAGGAAATTAAATGAGTTCTAATTGGAAAAGAGGAAGTAAAGCTATCCCTTGTTGCAGACGACATGACAGCTTACCTAAAGGATGCTAAAAACTCTGCCAGAAAACTCCTATAAATGATTAAGAGTATCAGTAAAGTGTCAGGATACAAAATTAACCTAAAAAATCAGTGGCCCTTCTTTACACCAACAATAAGCAACTGAAAAAGGAATACAAGGAGACCTTACCACTCACCATAGCTTCAAAAACAATAAAGTACCTAGGAACAAACCTGACCAGAGACACTAAAGGTCTCTACAAAAAAATTAAACCCCTGAAGAATGAAATTGAAGAAGATATCAGAAGATGGAAAAACCTCTCATGCTCATGGACTGGAAAAATAAGTATAGCAAAAAATGCCATTCTACTCAAATTAATATACAGATTCAATGCAATCCCAATTAAAATCCCCAAGAGTTTCTTCACAGGCATGGAAAAATCCTTAATTTCATGTGGAAAAACAAAAGATCCCAAACAGCCAAAGCAAACCGAAGTTAAAAGAGGAATACAGGGAGGATCTTATCAGACTTCAAACTATACTACAGGGTTATAGTCATAAAAACAGCTTGGTACTGGCACAAAATCAGACCTGTAAACCAATGGAACAAATCTGAAGATACAAACTTGAGCACATACAATCTCAGCCACCTCATATTTGACAGGGGGGCCAAGAAGACACAATGGAGCATGTTTTTGTATGTGTATGAATGTAATGTCTGCATGTAGGTTTGTGCACCCATGTCGTGCAATGCCGCGGAGGTCAGAAGAGGGTCTCAGATTCCCCTGGAACTGGAGTTCTCCTGGAATTGGAGTTACAGATGGTTCTTAGCCGCCATGTCTGTGCTGGGGATTGAACCCGGGTCCTCTGCAAGAGCATCGATGCTCTTAACCACTAGGCTATCTCTCCAGCGCACAATGGAGCATTTTTAAAAGGAGGTTCTTGGTTGGGAGGCTACTTATTACATCTTCAAGCTTTGCATTGTGTAGGATGTACCAGGAAGTGCCAGCAGAAAGGTTGGCCCATTTGAACATTGAAAGGAAGAAAAGCCTCAGATTGCTATAGGCATCAAACCCCTCTGTAGATCCTACTTGTAACAACTGTTTATAATGAGTCATAACAAAACTTACCTTCTAGGTGCCACAAAGTTTTAATATGAGAGACTTTCTTACCTCCCCCCCAATAGAACAAGGAGAAATATGATGATGATGAGGCCATTCTCTAACTGTAAATTGGAGCCAACTGTCATAGAGGTAATCTCTTATAAAACCAGTAAAACTGCCTTCTTTAATTGACTAATAGACATAGGAACTGTGAAAAGGATTATTCTCTATTCAGAACCAAATATAATACTAAAGTCTCCTTAAGCTGTGCATTTAAGCAAAGTATATTAATACGGGAGAGCTCTGATATCAGCAATGGATTACTCTACCAAGATGTTGGCCAAGGGATCGAAGCCCCCACCAAAAGGGAAAGGCTTCTTGCCTGTAAACTGGGATACCTGCAAGAAGAGAGGCAATAAGGCCCTGCTGTCAAAGACCTGATGTA
Organism: Rhizomys pruinosus; assembly: GCA_009823505.1. Taxonomy (NCBI): domain Eukaryota; kingdom Metazoa; phylum Chordata; class Mammalia; order Rodentia; family Spalacidae; genus Rhizomys; species Rhizomys pruinosus. The sequence continues at coordinate 525,318 of VZQC01006772.1, forward strand.
AGCATGGGAAAGATGTTTTGAGACCACACTTGCAAGTGTACAGTTGGTCTCTGGAATACCAGAGAGTGTTACCAAAGGCCACTAAACCAATAAAGTAAATATAGGTCTCCTTGAGTCAAGCAAGACTCCTTTGTCAGCACCAGCTACACCTCACCTGCCTGGAAATACTGTGCAGCAGTGGCAGCCATATGTCTGTATATCCCAAATCTAATTGGCTATGAGCTCTCTCCTTGGAGGAATAACCCACTGCTGATGCCACAAGCTTACATCCTCTAATGGTCAGGAGATGTTATAAGCCACAGTAAGACCCTGTCATATTTTACAGAAAAAAACAATTCATGGATTAACATACCATCCAAATATCTGTGTCTATACCAAAGTAACTTACCATAACAATAAGTATTGTTTAAATACCTATATATCTAATTGCTTGTGCTTCATTATTAGGATTGAAAGTTTATTCCTGGACAAACTGTCAGCCCATGAAAGGAAACAGCCAGAATTTACCAGAGTCCAAAACGACAGCTCCAGAGAAAGTAGACTATTTTGCTTCTCATCCACCTTTGCCCCTTTTCTAAGCCTTGGGAACAATCTGCAGAAGAGGGGGAGTGGTAGAAGTAAGGGCTGCGATTGGAGTGAATGGTTAAACTACAGCAATATAGACTGGACACTTATTTGATCAACTTGATTGTACATACAAGCCCCCCCCAGATGGATGGTGGGACCCTTGGGCTGTGTGGGTTTGGGCACAACTGCTTGCAAAATGGTTTTACACAAAGGATACTTATACTCATTGTTAAAAAATGAAAAAAAAAAAAGAAGAAAAAAATGCAAAAAAATAAAATAAATAAAAGGAAGTTCAGAACCATTTGTGAGAAAAAGGGATGATGGGAATTTGAGAAGATTGGTTTGGGGGATAAATGCAACTCAGATAAAGCAGTGTGAGTTTGTGAAAAGGGCAGATTTTCTTAGAAAACTATGGAATGGACTGAGCTCAAGTTCATAGGCAAGAGATTTTTTTTATAACATTAGATTTGCAGAAACAGGGCTCTTTCATTATATCATGACAATTGTGACTGTCACTTTTCATTGTGATCTGCTTTCAATAGTTACAGTGCATGAAAGTGAACCAAACTATCTGTTGTGTTGCCCAAATACACACCTAAGATATCTTTCCTTTTAGCCACTGCTGTCATCTATGAAGATTACTTCTCTCTTTTACCCCAGCCACATGGAGTCCTTGCTGTGTTTCAGGCTTGTTAAGCACACTCTCACCACAAAGTCTCTATGTGACCTTTTCCCCTTTTCTGGTCGCTACAGAAGGAATTCATTTTTTTTCCTCTTTTCTGTAAATATATCTAAATATTACCTATTACTCTTGTCTCTGACATAACATCTCCTTCAAGATTTTTTTTATCTAAAATATCCCATCAGTTCCTACTCTCATAGTCTTCTTTATTTTATTTCAGAGTTCTAACAACTGTTTTATATATGATATAACTGTAATATTTATTATTTTCCTTTGCCTGAATAGGACCTCAATCAAGACATTAGCTCACATGTCAAAGCTAGTATATGTAGCAAAGAAGGTGAGTTTAAGTCCTTGCCTTTACACAACTTCTGGGCTTAGCTGAACTTTGGTATTGTCTGTTCAGCCATACATATATTAGGAGAAATCCCTTAGCATATTGCACAAAATAAGAACACCAAAGATATTGAAATGATGCTAAAATTTGTACAAATTTGTCAAAGAAGTAATTCATGGTATCATTGTGAATTCAATGTACCTTTCTAAAAGACAAATGTTATGGAATGTCTTATTATTATTACCATCAGCAAGTATGTCATCTTTTATAGTTGCTTTTCTGAGCCAAATTAATAACAAAATGACCCCGCTTTCTAAAGAATAAATTGTCCATAGACATAAATTGCATACATCCATAAACACATTAGTGAATTTAGGCTCACCAACTTTTAAATCTCTGATGCTAGAAGGGACCTTAGGGATCACCTAGCACAGCCCCCTCATTTTCGTATTTATGCTTATGGCACTAATTATTATAATCTGCAGCCAGGAGCAGTAGTTGAGAGGCATTAACAGACCCACAGGAGTGCTCTGTGGACCTGGCCTCTAATTGCTGGCTACAACTCAATCGTAAGAGAAGGAATTCATTTTTTTCCTCTTTTCTGTAAACAGTTAGCCTTTGTCTACATAAACTGTTTCTATTCATACTGAAAAATGAGAAAGAAAGGGAAACACATTAGAAATCAAATTTTTCTTTATCTCTGAATTACATTTTGATGTCGAGATAAAATAATCTAGATTGAAAATTAATTTGTTGTCATGAGACATTCTAACATGAATTACCTGATGTCAGAATTTACTGTGTGAAGATCTTGCCACTTAAGTGTGAGGTCCAGAGTTCAAATCCCCAGAACCCCTCTAGAAAGTTGGTTTGTATTATAGCCTGCCAATAATTCCAAACTATGGGAGGTAGAGACAGGGAATCCTCAGAGTAAGATGCCTACCAGACTAGCTGAAACAGTAACTTCTAAGTTAAGAGACTTTAAGTAAACTGGAGAGTGATTGAAGAAGACCATCCATACCATGGATGGACACACGTAAGAATGTGAAGCCTCACACATATGTACCCATACATATGTGAACATTCCTACATACTACATACCACACATGTATTTAGTACATAAGCACAAAGTGGTAGACCAATGCTTTTTACTTGGATATATACTCTTTTACATATGGGATTAATATATGTTTATATATATTGCTCACTGGAAAAAAATTTAAGAAATCATACATTTAAGTGACTTTTAAATTCTATAATATACAACATCTGGTTTAACCAACTTTCACATGCATTCACTCATCACCTTGGGATTGGGGACATGGGCTAAACTGTTTACCAAATGGGTTTGCAAGTACAGCTCCACTGTTAAAATTAAACAGGGCTAAGCACTCAAGCATAGTACTGCCGTATGACTAATAACTCCAAGCAATAAACTGCCTCCGATAGAGATCTGTGTTTTGTAATGAAAATGTAATCATAAAACTCACACTGGAGTTTCTATCCTGCCAAGCCAAATTACCATCAACAAACATGTTAATACCTGCCAGCATATTTCAGCACCTTAATGTCAGAAAATAAGGAAATGCCAATTTTACTCAGAACTCAACAGATTCCACCTACTTAGGCATCTCCTAACTTGTGAGTTGAAGTAATTTTACAATTCTGATTACTCAATAGATGATATTCATCTTTAGGGATTGTGCTTCTCTTTGGAGAGACAAGTTAGAATTTATAGTAAAGGCAGTTTTTAAAATGAAATGTTTCTAATGTTTCACAGTGCTTTGCTCCTTTAACAAGAACATTTGCAACAAAATTATTCTATTGCCTTCTCATGTCCCATTTTGTGCCTTATCCCATGTGTCAAGACAAATGTTTCCTATCATCCAGACTACTGTATACATTTTATGATTTATTTTTAGCAATTCAGTCCACAAACATTTATTGAGCTCCTTTTTCTAGGACAGGCAATAGCATGTTAGGTTTCATTCAAAGATAAATAAAACATAGTCCCTTTCTACCAGGAGTGCACATGATAGCAGCATAGACGATTATGTAAATTGACACCTGAGATACATTTTTTAAAATCAAATAATCAGGTTGTAGATGAAGACACTGGGGCTTCAGGTGAAGGGATAAGTCAGCAGAGCAAGAGAAGCCTACAAAGAAAAGGAGGCATGGGTTTTCAGTCTACAAATGTGAGAATTTTTTAGAAAATAAGAGAGAAAAGCATATATAGACACAGCGGATGGAAAAGCCAAGCAGAAAAGGACAGGCTCATGAGAGGACATTCACATCAAAGGAAAGACAGGGCGGGGGAGGCAGCCTGGAGAAGCCAACTTAAAATGATGCTGTTAAATAGGGGAGACATATTTTTCAGAACCTAATGCAGACTATGCCAAAGAAGTTGGATTTTACCCTAATAAAAGGAACCATTACAGGGTATTAAAATATTAACTTAGACTCTTAAGATCATTTCTTTTTTTTTTAACCTCTCAATTAAATACTAACTTTTTTGGTGCTTGCATTGCCCATACTCCCAAGATACCTATAATACAAGACTGTCAGGGCTACAAGACACAGGCATAGAAAAAGACTTCCTGAATTACAAAGCAGCTGTGAAGAAATAAGATCAATAATTGACAAATGGGACCTCATTAAACTCAAAAGCTTATGTACATCCACGGAAATAATCAAGGAAGTGAAGAAAAAACCCAGAGTGGGAGGAAACCTTCACTGCTGATACATCTGACAAAGCATTGATTTCCAGAGTATATAAACTACTCAAAAAAACAAAGAAGAAAGAAAACAAATGACTCACTCAAAAAATGGAGCAAAGAGCTGAACAGAGACTTCACAAGTGAGGAATGAGAGATGGCAGAGAAATATTTTTTAAAAAGTTCAACATCGCTAATAATTAAGGAAATGCAAATTAAAACCACTTTAAGATATCATCTCACACCAATAAGCCTGGCTAGGATCAAGAAAATAAATGATACCAAGTGCTGGAGAGGTTGTGGGGAAAGGGGAACACTCATCCACTGCTGGTGGAAATGTAAACTAACTTGCACAGCCATTATGGAAAGCAGTGTGGAGAACACTTGGAAGACTCAAAATGAGCTTACCACCTGACCCAGTCATACTACTCCTGGGTATATACCCACAAGACTCATCTTACCACAGAGATACATGCACAGTCATGTTTATTGCAGCTCTGTTCACAATAGCAAAGAGCTGGAAGGCTGAGGCTAAGAACTGCAAAAAAAAAAAATAAATAAGTTCGATTCCAAGTTCCCCTCAACTGACGAGTGGATAGAGAAAATGTGGTACATTTAAACAATGGAGTTCTATGCAGTAGTAAAGAAATATGGGGCTGGAGAGATGACCTAGCGGTTAAGAGCACCGACTGCTCTTGCAGAGGACCCGGGTTCGATCCCCAGCACCCACATGGAGGCTGAGAACTGTCTGTAACTCCAATTCCAGGAGAACTCCAGTTCCAGGGGAATCCGACACCCTCTTCTGACCTCCGCGGCATTGCACGACACGGGTGCACAAACCTCCATGCAGACAGTACATTCATACACATAAATAAATAAAAATAAAAAAAAAGAAATATGACCTCATGAATTTTACAGGTAAATGGATGGAACTAGAAGATTTATGTTAAGTGAAATAACACAGTCTCAGAAAAACAAACGACGAATGGTATCCCTCATCTGTGGATGCTAGTGCCAATTACCTAGTTGTAAGTATGTCTTGTGCAGGGCCCCTTGAGCTTTTGTCCAAGTAGTTGGGAGTGATGCATATTGGGAAGAAGAAGAAGAAGAAGAACGAAGAAAGAAAAGAAAAATAAAAAAGACCAACAACAACGTAACGGAATCAACTGAACGAACAACCAAAATAACAACAGAAAAGACCATGTCAGAGAAATGACTGAAATGGTGAAACTTCTGCTCAAAACAGCTCAACTTCCACACATCGAGAATTTTAGGAAAAGACGGCAGAGAAAAGAAGGAAAACATGCTTGGGCAGAATGCATGAGGCGTCTGTGGGGGTGGAGATATTAGTATGATATATATACTATTAATAGCTATATATATACTAATATATATATATAGTATAAGATCATGATAATTAATTATCAGTGCTGTGGAAAGAAGCCAGAGCCAGTTTGTCCAGAGCCACCTTGGGGGATAAATGAGGGACTTCTTGACAAAGCTCTGAAGCATTTTCTTTGCTGATTGGCAGATCACCACAGGTAGATAGATGGCTAGATGGTGACATTTTAAAAAGAGGGATTAAAAGAAAGATTTGTCTTCAAATATCTAACATTTGTAACCAGGTTCATTCCATTGAGATGTCAACCCTGGAAATACCTATGAAATCACAAACATCCTCCCTGGGAATTACACGTAGACATTTAGCCCTGGACAGCTAAATGATGCCAGGTGTTCAATCATGTCTTCACTTGATGGGGACAATAAATAAATTACACATGGTTCATTACCTATACTATGTTGGCCAAAGAAACACATGACCAAGAGTTGGAGCAAGATTGGAAAGGGTAACAGGAAGTATGGAATGGCATTGTTCGCTCCTGGCATAACTGTCACGTCAGCCACCATTTTGAAGCTTTAGAAGCCCAACTCACTACCAGTTATGAAACAAACACAAAAAGCAAACACATAGAATTATATATGCCTAAATAAATTACAGGAGTGTGTGTAGTTGGTATTAAATGCGAATTACTTCATTTCTAGGTCTGAAATTATCCCCTGTCCTCCTGGGATTCCCTAGATTTGCTTTGGGCACTACTAGGCTTTCCCTTTTGGTATCATTTTGTTTCTATTTGTCCCTACAAAGTAGAAATATTTTTCATATATCAATTCAGGAGTGGACTACCTGAACACAGACTGGTGGCCATTGTCTCCATCCTCCGACTCTAACAAAGTTCTGTGGTTCCTGGCAGGATTTAACAGGTCCTGTACTATATGCTGGCTGTTGTCTGATATCTGTACTAGCTTGCTTACAAGGTGAATCCTCCTAGGTCTCCATTGTTCACTTCAGGAATAGTGCCTCTCATGTTGAACTCCATTACAATGTCAGCCCTTTGTGTTAGTTTGAAGAGAAAGTCATTCCCTTCTGTTGTATCAATGGCCCCTGTGTCCTTATTCCCATGTAGTAGGTTATCATTCCATAGCCAGATATGACCTTCTGCTATACTTGAATGTACAAAGTAGGTTATGAGCTCACTAAATGATAAAGTGTTTGTTTTATAACTATCTGATCCATATTGATGACCTGTATCTGTTTATGTGTGTGGGGAGGGATGGGAAATGCAACTGATGAACAAGGTGCTAAAGTCCCATTTTCACTTTCTACATTAAAAATTATGAAATAGGAGTGCACAAAGCTTAGGTTGGGGATTTCCCGGGACCACCTGAAGCACAGGTAGGAGCCAGGAGCTTCAGCCAGGTGGATTGTTGGATAATTCTATCACTGGATTGTTGAATAATTTTTCCATTGGTTTGTTCGATAATTAAATCATTGTGTTGTGTGGCTTTGGGGGCAGAATCGCCCTCCTAGCTGGTATAAAAGTTGAGCCTGTTGCCACAGTCAGACTTGGGTGCAGAGAGCTTAGATTGGGGATTTCCCAAGACCACCCAAAGCACAGAGTACTGGGATGCAGATTAAGCTAGGCATATCCCCCCGCCCCCCAACTGGAATCGCTGAGGGAGTGTCCAAGTGGATTCTTTGGAGACCCTTCAGATCAGAAAGGAAAAGTGAGTTAGACTTCCAATAAATAAAATTGAAAGCCTAAAACCTAGACAAGTCAACACTCCATAAACAAGGAGAAAAACAAACAAACAAAACAAAACAAACAAAGTAAAAAAAGACAAAAAACAAAACAAAACAAAACATGAAGGCATTTGAAGGAGGCAAGCAAAGCAAGCCTTCAACATAGTGACAAAGCATTTGTGATTCGCATGTGAATACAGGTAAAGGGAAACCCACATGCCAGGGACATGATGAAGGGACAACATGGAAAAAGTGCAGGATAATCCCACACCAAGCTCTACCAACCCTGTGGGAAATTCCTACAGTGGGATCCCCCTGGGGGTGGCCCAGGACACAGATCTTAGAGGAACAATTGTAGACATATTCAAAGAAATCAAAGAATATAAATAACTAGCCAGAGAACTAAGGAGAGAGAACGAAAAACTCAAGAAGGGCCTAGAGGGAGAGAATGACAAACTCCAGAAGGAAATGGAAACCCTGAAAAAGGAAACCAACCAGCAAAGCAAGTAACTACAGGAAGAGATTGAGAAGCTCTAAAAGGAAGTGGAAATACTAAAGAAATCACAGAATGAAAAGAAAAAGGAAATTGAACACTCATCCAGTAGAGAGGAAAGGAACAGAAAAAGCCTCAGAAGTAGAATGGGGGAAGCAGAACAAAGAATTTAAGACCTGGAAGATAACACAGAACAACTAAAAGGCTCAAGGAAAGATTATGAAAAATTCAAAAATACACAAAAGTGGAACAACCAGGAATTGTGGAACACTATGAAAAGTTCAAACTTCTGCATCATAGGGATAGAGGAAAGAGAAGAATCCCAAGAGAATGGTATTTATCAGATCTTCAACAGAAAAATAGATGAAAATTTCCCCAAACTAAAACAAGACAAACCCATACAAATACAAGAAGCACATAGAACTCCAAACAGACAAGATAAGAAAAGAAATTCCCCATGATATATCATAGTTAAAATGCTAGAAACAAAACAAAGACAAAATTCTGAAAGCTACAAGAGAAAAACAACAAGTGACCTATAAGGGGAAACCCATCAGAATTACAACTGACTTCTCAGTGCAAACTATGAAAGCAAGAAAAATGTGGAGCAAAGCATTCCCAGTGTTAAAGGACTATAGATGCCAACCCAGTTACTATACCAAACAAAAATGTCAATTATTGAAAGAGAGAGAAAAATATTCTATGACATAAACAAGATGATAGAATACATGTCTGGAAAATCAACCAGTCAGAGAATACTGGAGGCAATTCAAAGGACAGAAGAAAGGAGCAACTAACCCCAGGCACCTAGAAAGAGAAATTAATAAAAGCATAACTGCAGAAGTAGAAACCTAGACCAAAAATGCAAATGGATAGTAAGGTGAAAGAAGCAACACACAAATTTCAGTTATAACCTTAAATACTAATGGACTAAACTCCCCAATCAAAAGAGATAGACTGGGAGATTGGATTAGAAAAGGGAATCCATCTATATGCTGTCTACAAGAAACCCATCTTACTCTCAAGGATAGGTACCAACTTAACGTTAAGGGATGGAAAAAACATTCCAAGCAAATGGCACCAAAAAGCAAGCAGGTGTTGCTATTTTAATCTCAGACAAAGTAGACTTAAAAGTAAAAGAAATCAGAAGAAACAAAGAGGGCCATTACATCTTTATCAAAGGAAAAATTGACCATGAAGATTTCACAATCATGAATATATATGCACCAAACTCTGGTGCACCAAACTTTATAAAGACAATTCTCCAGGACCTCAAGACACAGATTAACCCCAGAAAACTTATAGTAGGGGGCTTCAATACCCTACTGAGCACTTTGGACAGATCAACCAGACAAAGAATAAACAGAGACATCTGAACTGAATGATATGATACACCAAATGAAAATCTCAGACATCTACCAAATATTCCACCCAAATACCAGAGAATACACTTTCCACTCAACACTCCACAGAACATTCTCCAAAACTGACCACATACTGAGACACAGAAAAAAAACCTCAAAAAATACAAAAAGATTCAAATAATTTCATGCATTCTATCAGACCACAGTGCATAAAAGTTCACTATCAACACCAGGATAAGCCCTACAATCTACAAGAACACATGGAAACTAAACAGCACACTCCTGAATAATGAATGGATCAAGGAACAAATAAAGAAAGATATAAAAGCATTCCTGGAATTGAATGACAATGATAATACAACACAACGAAACCTATGGGACACTTTAAATGCAGTCCTACGAGGGAAGCTTATAGCCCTGGATGCCTATGTTAAAAAACAAAAAGCAAAAAACAGAAAGAGCACAAATAAATGAGCTAAGACTGCAGCTAAAACACTTGAAAGACAATAACAAATGAACCCTAAACACAACAGACAGGAAGAAATAACAAAAATCAGAGCAGAAATCAATAACACAGAAACAAAGAAAACAATACAAAAAAATCAACAAATCCGAAACTTGGTTCTTTGAAAGAATAAACAAGATAGAGAGACCTCTAGCCCAGTAAACCAAAAGAAAGAAAGAGCAACTCTCAATCAATAGAATTCATGATGAAAAGGGAAATATCACAACAGACAATGAAAAGATCCAGACAATCATATGGGAATACTTCATAAACCTATAATCAACTAAGTTTGAAAACCTAGAAGAAACGGATGAATACATGAAATCCTTGGAATCACCAAAGCTTAATCAAGAAGACATCAACAGCTTAAACAGACCCATAATATAAGAAGAAATTGGAAATGTAATAAGAAATCTCCCAACTAAAAAAAGCCCAGGCCCAGATGGTTTCATGGCAGAATTCTATAAAACATTTCAAAAAGACTTACAGCCATCATTACTCAAATTGTTTAGAAGGATACAAACAGAGGGAATTCTCCCAAATTCCTTCTATGAAGTCAACATCACTCTAATACCCAAACCAGGCAAAGATACAACCAAAAAGGAGAACTATAGACCCATCTCATTAATGAACACAGATGCAAAATTTTCTCAACAAAATAATAGCAAACCACATATGGACTCACATCAAAAAGATCATCCATCATGACCAAGTTGGATTCATACCAGAAATGCAGGGATGGTTCAACATACAAAAATCAGTAAATATCATAAAACACATAAATGGACTGAAAGACAAAAACCACAGGATCATCTCAATCGATGCAGAAAAATCCTTCAACAAAATCCACTATCCCTTCATGCTTAAGGACCTAGAGGGAATTGGAATGGAGGGATCATTTCTCAACATAATCACGGCCATATACAAGAAACCCACAGCCAACATCACCCTAAATGGAGAAAAGTTAGAAGGATTACCCTTAAAGGTAGGAACTCGGCAGGGGTGCTCCCCTGTCATGGTTCCTCTTCAATATAGTGCTTGAAACAATGCCTGGGGCAATAAAGCAAGAAAAGGAAATTAAAGGAGTACGAATTAGAAAAGAGGAAGTCAAGCTATCCCTTTTTGCAAATGATATGATAGTTTTCTTAAGGGATGCTAAACCTTTACCAGAAAACTCCTAGAAAGGATTAAGAATTTCAGTAAAGTGGTGGGATACAAAATTAACCTAGAAAAATCAGTATCTTTTCTTTGCCACAAGCAACTGAAGAAGGAATATAAGGAGACCTTCCCAATCACAATAGCCTCAGAAACAATAAAATACCTAGGAATAAACCTAAACAAAGCACCAAAGATCTCTACAAAAAAAAATTTTTTTAAACCCCTGAAGAAGGAAATCGAAGAAGGCATCAGAAGATGGAAAAACCTCCCATGCTCATGGATTGGGAAAATTAATATAGTAAAAATGTCCATTCTACCCAAATTAACATACAGATTCAAGGCAATCCCAATTAAAATCCCCAAGAGTTTCTTCACAGGCTTGGAAGAAAAAGTCCTTAAATTCATATGGAAAAACAAAAGACCCCAAATAGCCAAAGCAACCCTGAGTGAAAAGAGCAATTCAGGGGGGAATCTCTATACCAGACTTCAAACTATACTACAGGGCTATAGTCATAAAAACAGCTTGGTGTTGGCACAAAAACAAACCTGTTGACCAATGGAACAAAACTGAAGATCCAAACTTGAGCACATACATTTTCAGCCACCTCATATTTGACAAGGGGGCCAAGAAGACACAATGGAGGAAAGACAGTATCTTCAGCAAGTGGTGTTGTCAAAACTGGATCAGCACTTGTGGAAGAATAGTTAAACCCCTATCTCTCGCCCTGTACAAAAGTCAACTCCAGATGGATCAAAGACCTCAATCAGAAATCAAAAACTCCGAAGGTGATAGAAGAAAAAGGTGGCAGCAGCCTACAAGACATAGGCATAGGAAAAGTCTTACTAAATCAGACAGCAGCTGTGCAAGAAATAAGATCGACAATTGACAAATGGGACCTCAATAAACTCAAAAGCTTCTGTACATCTAAAGAAACAATCAATAAAGTGAAGAGAAAACCCACAGAATGGGAGGAAACCTTCATTGTCCATGCATCTAACAGGGCATTGATTTCCAGAATATATAAACTACTCAAAAAAACAAAGAAGAAAGAAAACAAATGCTTCACTCAAAAGATGGAGCAAAGAGATGAACAGAGACTTCACAAGTGAGGAATGAGGGATGTCAGAGAAATATCATAAAAAATGTTCAACATCACTAATAATTAAGGAAATGCAAATTAAAATCACTTTAAGATATCATCTCTCTCCAATAAGACTGGCTAGGATCAAGAAAACAAATGATACCAAATGCTGGAGAGGTTGTGGGGAAAGGGGAACACTCGTCCACTGCTGGTGGGAATGTAAACATGTACAGCCACTATGGAAAGTAGTGCGGAGAACCCTTGGAAGACAAAATCAGCTTACCACCTGACCCAGTTATACCACTCCTGGGTATATACCCACAAAACTCTTCTTACTACAGAGATATATGCACAACCATGTTTATTGCAACTCTCTTCACAATAGCAAAGAGCTGGAACCAACCCAAGTTCCCCTCAACTGATGAGTGGATAGAGAAAATGTGGTACACCCACACAATGGAGTTCTATGCAGCAGTGAAGAAAGGTGATATCATGAACTTTGCAAGTAAATGGATGGAACTAGAATATATCATGCTAAGTGAAGTAACACAGTCCCAGAAAAACAAACGATGAATGTTATCCCTCATCTGTGGATGCTAATGCCAATTACCTAGTTGTAAGTATGTCTTGTGTAGGGCTGCTTGAGCTTTTGTCCAAGAATTTGGCAGTGATGCATATTGGAAGGAATAACAATAACAACATCATCAACAACAGAAAAGACTGCATCAAAGAACTGACTGAAACGTTGAACTTCTGTTCAAAACTGTAAAGTTCTGTATTGAGAATTTTTGAGAGAGGCTGAGACAATAATGAAAAACATGTTTGGCAGAATGCTTGGGCTCTGGTGGTGAGGGGTAGGGAGGGGATAAGGAGTCTAGATTTTATTTGTAATGTAATCTTATATAAAAGCACAGAGCTTCAATAAAACATTGGTGAAAAATTATGAAATATGTGCTAAAATAATCATAATTATAAATTAATATTATTTGAATCCTTAACATGGACAAAACTTCTGTATGTGTTTTAAATGATTTTTACATATTTGTCTCATTTGTAGAGCAGGAAGGTCGATACTGATGTGTCCTTAGAACTTCTTTGCTGGTCTTCACAGTAAACCATCTCTCTGTCTCTTTTGACTCAATGTGAGAATATAGCTTTCTTCCAAACCCACATGTATGCATGCACATGCAATGGTTTTTGGTTTCTTTCAACACTATTTGATGAAGCTCATGATTAGCTTAGCACTCTGCCTCCTCCTACCCCTGCAGAACCATATGTTGTTAGCATTTTAAGGTTCATCTATGTGTGGGTGAAAGATGACCAGCATGTCTCCAGGTATATTGGACATTTAAAATGACCATTTATAACAAAACAAAACTGTAGGCATAATATTAGGAGTGAGGGAAGGGAGCTTTTGAGCAAAGTCATAAATATTTCCTTCAGTATTTCTCACTTAAAATAGCAATGTTGGAGCAACGATAAATTTCTTGAAGCCCACCAGGAAGCCTGGGATGTAAACAAGTGTAAAGGCACCCAGATTCCACCAGTTTCTTAAAAATAGCACACCAGAGATCCCCTGTTTCTCCTCCCCTCAAAGAAGCCCACTCCAGGATGTAAGAGAGTCTTCTTCTTTTCTGTAACCTGTTAAGACCCCATTTTTAATTTTCTCATGGAAAAGAAATTTCTTCCTGTTAGAAAAGAACATTGCGGCTTTTCCAAGATGGCAGCTCCTGGGTCAGTGGGTTGCTTTCTGCAGTGCAGGATATTCAATGTACTGACAATTGTTGGGTCAGAACACATAGAGGAGTTGGACCTGCGTTCAGAGTGGAGTCTGTCTACATTGGCACAATTTTCATCATACAAGGGCCAAATGAGGAATCTTCACAAACTCTTCATAGCACCAATAGGCAAGACTAACTTTAAGGTTGAAAATGCTTGCACAGACTTAGAGAACTGTGTCACCAAGTTCATTTCTCAGTTCTCAAAACTTAACAGTCTCAGTCTCCAGCATCTCTACATGAATGGTTTATTCTTCTTCAGTTACCACGTGGCACAGTTTTTCAGGTGCAGAGCAAGAAGGATATGATCAGAGTTCAAGATGAGCCTGGGCTACTGGAGAACCTGTTCCAAATAAAGACACCACAAATCACCAACAAAGATCTTTTTGAGAGAAGATATTCACCAAGATGAGCTTCCAGGCCCCACCACACTCCTGAAGCTGGCAAGGCAGAGGCTGCTGAGGGACAAGGCCTTGACCATCTCTGCTCTTCAGGACCTTCCCAAGGAGCTTGTCCCACCTTTGTTTATGGAAGTCCTTGTTGGCAGAAAAATGAAGGTCCTGAGAGAGATGGTGGCAGCCTGGCCCTTCCCCTGCCTTCCTGTTGGGGCCCTGATGGAGACACCCCACCTGGAGACCTCAAAAGCTGTGTTGCATGGAGTAGATAAGCTGTTGACATGCAAGGTTCACATGAGGAAGTGGAAACTTCAAGTACCTGATTTGCAGAAAGTGCAGCACAAATTCTGGAACACATGGGCTGGAAAGGAGGATGCTGGCAATTCTCTAGGGATTGTGAGGATGCTCCATAGATATGCTCACCGGAGGCGTCTCATGGTGTTGGCTGAGCTTTCCATCATGTGCCATCCCGGTGGATATCAAGCATACTTCTGGCAGTGGGCAGAACAGAGAAAAGGTTCCCTAAGGTTGTGCTGTCCGAAGATGTTTATTTATGTGGCTCCCATAGACACAGGGTAGAAGCTACTACAAACTGTCTGTCCAGAGTCTATAAAGACATTGGACCTGTATTCCGGGTGGACTCTGTCTGCCTTGGAATGCTTTGCACCATACCTGGCTGTATGAAGACCCACCTGGAGACCCTCTCCATCACTCACAATCTTCTTTCACAGTGTGACTTGCATTTGTGTCAGTGTCAGAGCCTCTGTCACCTTGAGCATCTGTGCATGATACGTGTGGTTGTGGCATTCTGCTTATGTTTTATGGATCTGGCAGCTTTTCTGGAGAGTGTCAGAGTCTTTTCACCTGAAGCATCTGTACATGATACGTGTGAATGTGGCAGACTTCCGCTCATGGTTTATGGATCTGGCAGCTTTTCTGGAGAGTGTTTCAGACACCCTGCAGACCCTGAAGTTGGTAGACTGCAGGATGCAGGACTTTCAGCTCAGTGCCCTTCTGCCTGCCCCCAGCCAATGCTCCCAGCTCACCATGATCACATGTCATGAAAATAACATCTCCCTGCCAGTCATGAGGAACCTTCTCCAGCACACTGCAAATCTCAGCCAGTTGACCGAGGAGCTGTACCCTGCCCCTGTGGAGTGCTATGATGACAGGGGTCATGTCATCCCAGAGACCTTTACACTAATTTGTTCCCAGTTCCTGGATGCAGTGAGAGCCCTAAGGCAGCCCAAGTCATTCCAGTTTGCCTCAGACCAGTGCCTTAAGTGTTTTTCATGCTCTGTCTATGACAGGGAGATCAAGCTTTGTCACTGTTGGCAGTAAATAGGGAAATGTTACTTCTGGGTACTGAGAAATGAGGGCCTAGGGACAGGCCTGACATCAAAGGGACCCATATCACAGAAACTGTTCCCTGTGTTGAAATGGTGATGAAGTGGGCTCAGGTTACAGTGGCTGCAGTTGACATGAAGAACGTCGAGACCACGGGAAACGTGCATTTCAGTTCAAATTCTCCATGTGGATTCTAAGTCAGAAAGGGAAGTACAAATATCTTAATGTTGTTCCTGGAAGTACTGGTTAACGAGGATCTCCGCAGAACGGTTGTTTTAAACAGGGTATGACCCCGAGATCCCAGATTCTCAGTCTCTCATGTATTCCTCAGTCACTGACCAATTCAGCTGCTTTACAGGTTCAAGGTCTGGAATATTCTATGACTTTCTAGAGAGACACTGCAGTGTTTTAGCAATGAGCTGAAACTCAGGAACTCTCTGCATTCAAATAATTTATAGTCATGCAATTCAGGCCTCTCCTGAGGCCTTGGTGTCTGTTAGTTCCCACTCCTGTGGCCGCTTCATGGCTTATGTGCAGAGAATTGTCTAACATGAGCAACGCAGACCAACTCTCAGAAGGTATTGGGGGAGTCGCTGGGGACCACAGTCCAGGACATGTTAAGTAGAGCTGAAACAGAAAAAAGACAACACGGAGCGAAGGGAATGGGGTCTAGCAACAGTTCCTTTTTCCTTGAGGTCTGATGTGAAGGCTGGACTTGAATTCCTGATCCTCTGGTCTATTCTTGACTGCTAAAACTACCTACCTGAGCCACCATATGATGTTTTCGGCCTCTCAAACCTATAATAGACATTTGTCATGTCCTGGCCTAAATTCTGTGTGGATAGCTTTTGTTGTCCAGTTGTTACACTTGAGAGGAGAGAAGCACCAAGTGGGGAATTTCCTTTATCAGACTGGCCTGTGGGAAAGTGTTAGGTATTTTCTTGACTTGAGAGATGTGGGAGGGACATTGGGTGGGGCCACCCCATGGCAGGTGGCCCTGGGTTACACCAGAAAGCAGATGAGCACAGCTCAACTGAACAGTCCTGGAAATCCTGATTCTTGCTACAGTTCTGTCCTGAGCCTGCCTGAGCTCCCTCCATGATGAGGTGGAAGCTGTAAGTGAAATAAAACCTTTCATGGCCAAAAAATAATTTTATATTAAAAAAAAAGGCAGTTGACACAGAGACCTACAACTGAGCATCATGTAGAGAATAAGAGACTACAGAGTATTCAGCCCTAAATGGGACGCTTATATCACACTCCTGTCCCCAAGGCTCAGGAATCTTCCAGAGAGGATGGAAAGATTGTAAGAGCCAGAGGTGGTAGATGAATATAAGGAAACAGTGTTTTCCAGAACAACAACAATCTTGAAAGCAAGCACAAGCCTAACATAGGAGAGCTGTCCATTGACCCACACTCTGCAGACTCCTAATCTCCACAGTTTGACTATTCATGACCTTTTTAGTTCCTGTCCCCCCTCCCTGTTGCGTGAAGGGACTTCCTTAAATGAGAGTTAAGAGATTCCTTATTGTCCTCCTGGCCCCTTGTTCTATGCTGTGTGAGCCTTAGTGTAGAGGTTGCATTGTACATTGCCCC
>VZQC01006772.1:543292-698292 GCA_009823505.1 Rhizomys pruinosus
AAAAATATAAAAAAAAAAAAAAATATATATATATATATATATATATATATATAAAACCTATAGAGTATCTATTGTATCTCCAAATGTCCTGTAGTATGGCTTCACCCACTGGAACCTGATTAACCTACCAAGAGTCTGATCCTTGAATGGGATGCCTGGCTCCTTCCCAGCATCCATCAATTGCCAAAATTTCCTTGGATTTCTTACTGAATTCTGTGTGTCCATGCTGGAATTTTATATTATTTGTGCTTACATTGGACTTGTTCATGCTTTCACCATGGCTGAGAGTTCATATGAGTAACTGACTAGCTGTCTGGAAAACATTTCTTTGTGGTTATTCAACAGCTCTGTACCTTATAATCTTTCACTACCCTTTTCTGTAATGATCTTTGGGCCTTGGAAGGCAGACATTTGAAATAGGTGTCCTATTAAGGGATAAGTGCTCTATAGCCTCATGTTCTCTGTATATTGGACAGTTGTGGATTTCTCTGTTAATCACCATCTGCTGCATGAAGAAGCTTCTCTGGTGAGAATTGATAGATGCATTAATCTAAGGGCATAATAATGAGTCACTAGGATTCAGTTTACTACTATAACTATTTACTGGAAAACTAGTAGTAGCCTCTCCTCTATGTCCTGTGACCAGTCTATCCTCAGGTTCCCAGGCCTGATGTCAATGTCAGGTATGGACTCCATTCTGTGCAATGGAGCTTAAATCCATTAGAAAGTGGTTGGTTACTCCCATAATATTCCTGCCACTATTGCACTGGTGGGCATATTTTACCAGGCTAGTTGTTGTAGTTCAAAGGATTCACAGGTTAAGGTTGATGCTTAGTTTTTCATTCTGGTAGATTGCATAGCACCTTTGAGTACTATGGAAGGTGCCCAATGGAAATGAGGCTTTGGAGTACCAGCTTGATTTCTGTTTATTTGTTTGACAGCTCACATATGAAGTGTCCTCAGCAATGAGATCATACAGTAAAGTTCTGGTGGGTAATCAAGAGCAATGGTAATGGTTATTTGAGTGTCAGGTCCTTTTGAAAATCCTTGTTTCTATACCATGTGAAGTGTATGTTACAATGTGTATCATTCAGAATAGTGGTTATTAAATCATAGTAACAAACAACTTCACTTTTCAGAGTGATTGATGCTTTCAGTAATGTGGCAGGTTATGAAATTAATCTATAAAAATCAGTATCCTTTTTGTATACCAATAACAAGCAATTGGAGAGATAGAGAGAGAGACAGATAGACAGAGAGACAGAGACAGAGAGAGATAGACAGAGAGAACATGGAAACCTCCCATTCAAAATAGCCTCAAAAAATAAGATATCTCAGAATAAACTGATCAAAGACATTAAAGATATCTGTACTTAACATTTTAAATCTTCAAAGAAAGAAGCTGAGGAAGACACCAGGACATGGAATGACCTCCCACTTCATTGATTGGAAAATATAAGATTGTGAAAATGATTATCCTACCAAAAGCAATCCTAATTGAAGTCCCATGACAGTCTTCACAGAATTAAAAAATAATTCCTAAAATTCATATGGAAACACAAAAGACCCTGGATAGACAAAGCAACACTGAGTACAAAGAACAATGGAGGGATGATTATTATACCAGAGTTCAATCTACATTACAGACCTATAGTCATAAGAGCAGCATGATAGTGGTACAAAATAGAGCTGTAGATCAATGGAACATAATGGAAGACCCAAAATGAGTACATGCAATTTCAGCCACTTGATATTTGACAAATGGGCCAAGAACACACACTGGACAAAAGATAACATTTCCAGGAAATGGTGCTGGCAAAACTGGATCTCTACCTATAGAAAAATGAAACTGGACCTCTATCTTTCACCTTGCACAAAAGTCAACCCCAAATGGATCAAAGAGATAAATAGAAAACTCAAAACTCTGAAACAGCTAGAAGAAAACATAGGCAATACCATCCAAGATACAGGAATAGGAAAGGACTTTTAAATCAGACATCAGTTACTCAGGGATTAAGTTCAACAATTAACAAATGGGACCTCATTAAACTACAACACTTCTTTACAGAAAAATAAAAAAAAGCAAGGAAGTGAAGAGAACCCCCACAAAGTGGGAGAAAATCTTCACCATTGACAAATGTGACAGAGGTTTAACAATCAGAATATATGAAGAACTCAAAAAAACAAAGAACCAAGAAGACAAGTTACCCAATTAAAAGATGGGCTAAGAATCTGAAAAGAGTTCTCAAAAGAAGAAATAAAGATGGCTAAGAAACATCTTAAAAACTATTCAACATTGTTAGTAATTAGGAAAGTGAAAATTAAAACCACTTTATGATTTCATTTTACCACAGTCGGATTGGCTAAGATCAAGAGATTAAATGATAACAACAAATGATGGAGAGGTTGTGGGGAAAGGGAAACACTCATTCGCTGCTAGTGGGATTGCAAACTTGTGCAACCCCTATGGAAAGCAGTGTGGAGAACTCTTAAAAAACTGAAAATGAACTTAGCATCTGACCTAGTCATATTACTCCTTGGCATATACCCTAAAGGACTGGGATGCATCCATTTGCAGAGATATTTGAACATCCATGTTTGTTGCTGCTCTTTTCAGATCAACTAAGAGATGGAAGAAACCTAAGTGTCCTTCAACTGATGTGTGGATAATGAAAATGTGGTACATTTACACAATGGAGTTCTACTCAATGGTAAAGAAAGATGAAATCATGAAATTTGTAGGTAAATGGATGGTACTAGGTGCTGTTATGCTAACTGAAGTAACATAGACTATGAAAAACAAGCAATGTATGTTCTCCCTTATTTGTGAATCCTGGGACCAAATCTTTGTATGTGAGTATAAATCCTGATGTAACTGAAGGAACCAGAAAAGTAGAAATGAAGCCAGGAGGTAGAGGGAAAGAGAAAGAAGACTAGCAGGAGACAGGAGTCACTAAGGTTAAAATGGATAAAATGGGGGTATTTAAATGGGAGGAGGAGGGAGGGTTATATAAGGACATTTGGGGATAAAGGGAAAGAAGGAACTCAAGAGAAGTGGGACCATAGGAGACTAGTATTATCAAAGGAGAAATGGGGACAATGTGACAATTTACATGGAGAAGTTATGGGGGAACATTTAGACAGAAAGACAGAGAGAGAGACAGTCAGAGAGTGACAGAGAGAGACAGAGAAAGGAGAGATAAATAATGCCTCACTAGTATAAAAAAAACCAAAGTGAATAATATCAGTCTAACAACCTAATGACAAATTACACATACAATACCTCTACATGAGTCCATGTCCAAAGATGAAGTCTGCATAAAAAGAAACAGGAAAAGACAGGCAAAACATTCTTTTGAGTTATTGGCCAGGATAGTCCAAGATACTCCCATTTACACAGGCTATCACTGCCACAGCCCTTGATTGCCTCCTAAACTTGAAGGTAAGACCCTATTTCTGAAGGCAGGACATACTTAGGAGACCAGAATGCTAGCAATGGCTCTGATCTGGAAGTCACTTCTCATGAAGACTAGCTCTCATAGTTTTGGAGAGCACCACCCAAGCTTCTGAGGAATAGGGTCAATCAGTGGTCCAACACTAGCTTTAAGATCAAATAACAGAGGTTGCTGGCTCCCACCAGACAAGCTGAGGCACAGGGTACTTGTGCTCGGCCTAAGCAAGCAACCCCCCCCAACTGGGTTTCTGGAGGAGTGTCCAGTAAGCCCTACAACCAACCTGAGGAACTGGCTGGCAGCAAAGGGTGTACAGTGCTCAGAGGGTGCCATCTGGGTTGTTAAGTTCTTGCAGAACAGAAAGGGAAGAGTGACCTATACCTTCTAATATATAACCAAAATTGAAAGCCTGAAAGCTACCCAAGTCAATGCTCCATAAACAAGGAAACTACAACAAAGACATCTGAAGGAATCAAGGAAAGCAATCCTTCAACACAGTG
Organism: Rhizomys pruinosus; assembly: GCA_009823505.1. Lineage (NCBI taxonomy): Eukaryota > Metazoa > Chordata > Mammalia > Rodentia > Spalacidae > Rhizomys > Rhizomys pruinosus. The sequence continues at coordinate 547,245 of VZQC01006772.1, forward strand.
AAGAGGCATTGGAGATTCACATCAGAATACAGGCAAAAGGAAACCCACATGCCAAGAGCACAACGAAAGAACAGTATGGGAAAAGAGCAGAATAATTCCACAGTAAACTCTACCAAGACTGTGGAGGATGCCTACAACAGGATCCCCCTGGAGGGAGCCCAGGACACAGATCATGGAAGAAGAATCACAGATATATTCAAAGAAATCATACAACAAAGGGGAGAGAATGAAAAACCCAGAAAACACCTAGAGGAAGACAATGATAAACTTTGGAAATAACTAAAAGGAGAAAATGACAAACTCCAGAAAGAGCTAGAGGGGCAAAATGGCAAACTCCAGAAAGAAGTAGAAACACTGAAAAGATCCCATGCTGAAATGAAAAAGGAAGCCAACCAATGAAGCAAGCAACCCCAGTGCTAAATGACTATAAATGCCAATTCAGGTTAGTATAGCCAGCAAAAATGTCAATTCTAGTTGAAGGAATGAGAAAAATCTTCCATGACATAAACAATATGAAAGAATACATGTCCAGAAAACCAACACTTCAGAGAATACTTGAAGCAATTCAAAGGACAGAGGAGGGGAGTAACTATCCCCAGGCATCTTGAAAGAAAAATTAATAAATGCATAACTGCAGAAGTAGCAAGCTAGACCAAAAACACAAACGGATAATAAGATGAAAGGAACCAACACACATCTCTCAGTTATAACCTTAAATATTAATGGAAAACTCCCCAATCGAAAGGCATAGACTGGGAGAATGGATTAGGAAGCAGAATCCATCTATATGCTATCTACAAGATACCCATCTCACCCTCAAGGATAGGCAGCAACTTAAAGTGAAAGGATAGAAAAAATATTTGTGGTGGTTTGGATGAGTGTCCCTCATAGGCTCTAGGTATTCAGACATTTGTCTCCAGTTGGTGGCACTGTTTTTGGAGGTCTTGGATGGTGTGGCCATGCTAGAGGAAGTGCGTTGTTGGGGGCAGGCTTAGTGAGTTTTTTTTTTTAAATTTTATTTATTTTTGTATGTGTACGAATGTACTGTCTGCTTGCAAGTCTGTGCACCCGTGTCGTGCAACGCTGCGGAGTTCAGAAGAGGGTCTCGGATTCCCCTGGAGCTGGAGTTCTCCTGGAATTGGAGCTTCAGATGGTTCTCAGCCACCATGTGGGTGCTGGGGATCGAACCCGGGTCCTCTGTAAGAGCGGTCGGCACTCTTAACCACTAGGCCATCTCTCCAGCCCCGGGCTTAGTGAGTTTTAACAAGCCTTGTGGTCTACAGTTGCTCTCTCTGTTTCCTGTGCTCTTTGTGAGATGTGAGCCTCGGTTTGCTGCTCCAGATCCAGCCGCCATGCCTCCCGCCACAATGGACTCTAATTCCCTGGAACCACCAATCGTAAGCTCAAATAAACTCTTCCTTTTATAAGTTCCTTGGTCATGGTGCTTTATCACAGCAGCAGAAAACTGACTAATACAGTTATTGGTTGTGAAGAACCTGACCATGTGTATGTTTGGAGAAGTGTAGAAGACTTTGGAACTTTGGGCTGGAAAGGCTGTTGACTATTGTAAGCAGAGCTTAAAGGGCCATTCTAGTGGAGGCCTGGAAGAAGGCATGGCTGCAAAGGATGTGGTTCCAGGGGAAAATAAAGACTTAGGCAACAACCGGGATATTTTGATAGAGAGTCTGGCAGCAGTTTTCCCACAGCCCAAATGCTTGCCTGATGCTAAGTTGAAAAGCAATGGACTGATGTCTTTGGCGGAGGATATTTTAAGACAGCCTAATGTGAAAATGGTGGCGTGGCTTTTGGTGATGAATATTGTGCAGATCTACAGTGAAGAAGAGAAGATGGGGCAGAGGGAAATGCAAAATGTACAGTTTGGATCTGAAAACTGCACTAGGAAGATTAAAGGTGGGGCCAAGGCATGTGAAGGAGAGGTTCCCTTTCATAAGGAGATTAAAGCCATTAAGGAGAGGCCTGGAGATTTACAAGTAAACAAAAGAATCAGTACCTTCAGGGCAAGACCACACCCAGCTAATCCTCCAGCAAGTCCAGGGCAGAGAAAAGTTGCAAATGTGGTTGAAATGGGCCAGGGTCCATCCCAAAATTGCAGCCAAACTCGGCAGTTTCATTCACGTGGTGCTGGCTTTAGAGGCATGAAGTTTGCAAGAGTGAAGGGGTCATCAGTTCTTCCTCCACGGTTTCAGAGAGCTGCCAAGGTCAGGCAGAGTGCAGCAGGGGTGTCCCTGCATAAAGTAGGCCCTGATAGGCCATTGCGTGAAGCTGTGAATGTGAAGCCTGGTTGGCAGCGGAGACCCCAAGAAGACATTCGAGATGCCAGACCTGTGAGATATTTGCCAAGGAGAGCTGCATACAGGGAGTGGTACCAGCCTAAGAAAGAGATGTATGTTGCAAGCAAAGCTGGAAGAGCTGAGCCATCTAAGCCCTTTGGAAGTCAAGTCCCAGAAGTTGCATGTGGAGCTACTGGACTTGGCGTTTGCCCTGCTGGTTTTCGGTCTTGTTTTGGTCCAGTATTTCCTCACTATGCCTCTATTCCTCCCTTTTGGAATGGGAATGTGTATTCGGTTCCACTGTACATTGGGAGTATGTAATTTGTCTTTTGATTTTACAGGATGTACAGTTTAAGAGATTGGCCTGAGTCTCAGAAGAGACTTTGGACTGTGGACTTTTGAATGGCATTGAAACTGGTAAAGACTATGGGGACTTTTAAGGTTGGACTAAATGCATTTTGCATTTTATATGGTCAGGAGCCTATAGGGGCCAGGGAGTGGAATGTGGTGGTTTGGATGAATGTCCCCCATAGGCTCTAGGTATTCAGACATTTGTCTCCAGTTGGTGGCACTGTTTTTGGAGGTCTTGGAGGGTGTGGCCATGCTAGAGGAAGTGCGTTGTTGGGGGCAGGCTTAGTGAGTTTTAACAAGCCTCATGGTCTACAGTTGCTCTCTCTGTTTCCTGTGCTCTTTGCGAGATGTGAGCCTCGGTTTGCTGCTCCAGAGCCAGCCGCCACGCCTCCTGCCACAATGGACTCTAATTCCCTGGAACTGCCAATCGTAAGCTCAAATAAACTCTTCATTTTATAAGTTCCTTGGTCATGGTGCTTTATCACAGCAACAGAAAACTGACTAATACAATATTCCATGTAAATGCTACCAAAAAGAAAGCAGGAGTTGCTATTTTAATATCAGACAAAATAGACTTCAAAGTAGAAACAATCAGAAGAGACAAAGAGGGCCATTACATCCTTATCAAAGGGAAAATTAAACATGAAGACTTCACAATAATGAATTTATAAACACAACCCTACAGGACCTCAAGGCACAGATTAACCCCAGCACACTCATAGTAGGTGACTTCAATACCCCAATAAGCCCTTTGGACAGATCAAGTGCACAAAGAATAAACAGTGAGACATCTGAACTGAACAAAACAATACAGCAAATGGAACTCACAGACATCTTCCAAATATTCCACTCAAGCACCAGAGAATTCACTTTCTACTCAGCACCCCATGGAATATTCTCCAAAACTGACCATATACTTGGACACAGAAAAACCTCAACAAATACAAAAATTTGAAATAATTTCATGCATTCTATCAGACTGCAATGCAATAAAGCTCAATATCAACACCAGGATAAGCCATGCTACCTACAAGAACACATGGAGACTAAACAACACACTCCCGAATAATGAAATGTCAAGGAGGAAATAAAGAAAGAAATAAAAACATTCCTGGAACTAAATGACAATGACAGTACAACACAACAAAACCAATGGGACACTTTAAATCAGTCCTAAGAGGGAAGTTTATAGGTCTGAGTGCCTATGTTAAAAAACAGAAAGAGACTGCAGCTACAAACACTTGAAAGACAATAAAGAATGAACCCTAAACACAACAGACAGGAAGGAAAAACAAAAATCAGAAAAGAAATCAATGAATAGAAACAAAACAAAAAAATCAATGAATCCTAAACTTGGCTCTTTGAAAAAATAAACAAGATACACAGACCTGTAGCCCAAAAGAAAGAAAAAGCAACTCCAAATCAATAGAATTCATGATGAAAAGGGAAATATCACAACAGACAATTAAAATATCCAGACAATCATAAGGGAATGCTTCAAAAACCTATAATCTACTAAATTTGAAAACCTAAGAAAAATGGATGAATATCTGAAATCTGGGGAATCACCAAAGCTCAATCAAGAAGAGATTGACATCTTAAACAGACTCATAATATATGAAGAAATTGAAAATGTAATAAGAAAGCTCCCAACTCAAAAAAGCCCAGGCCCAGATGGTTTCACAGCAGAAGTCTATAAAACATTTAAAGAAGAATTACCACCATTCTTACTCAAACTGTTCATAAAGATACAAGCAGAGGGAAATCTCCAAAATTCCTTCTATGAAGCCAGCATCACTCTAATACCAAAACCAGGCAAGGATACAACCAAAAAAGAGAACTATAGACCCATCTCATTAATGAACACACATCCAAAAGTTCTCAATAAAATACTTGCTAGCTGCATACAGACCCACATCAAAAAGATAATCCATCATGACCAAGTTGGATTCATACCAAAGATGCAGGGATGTTTCAACATATGAAAATCGGTAAATATCATAAAACACATAAATGTATTGAAGGACAAAAAACACATGATCATCTCAATTGATGCAGAAAAAGCCTTCAACAAAATCCAGCATCCCTTCATGATTAAAGTCCTAGAGGGAATTGGACTGGAGGGATCATTCCTCAACATAATCAAAGCCATAGACAAGACACCCACAGCCAGCATCATCCTAAGTGGAGAAAAGTTATAAAGATTCCCCATAAGGGAGGAACCTGGCAAGGCTGATCCCAGTTGCCACTCCTCTTTAATATAGTGCTTGAAACACTGGCTAGGGCAATGAAGCAAGAAAAGGAAATTAAAGTAATACTAATTGGAAAAGTGGAAATCAAACTATTCCTTTTTGCAGACAATATGATTGTTTACCAAATGGATGCTAAAAACTCCACCAGAAAACTCCTAGAAGCAATCTGAGTCATGGCACCATAATATTAGGTTATAAAAAGGCTGTGCACCACCAGCCCCCAGATAAAAAGGCACATGAGGCTTAAGTCAGGCCAGGAACATGATTTAGTTCCATGTGGGATTGCCAGCCCAGGCTGCCTGCAGACACATGGTGGAACAAGGCAGGAACATGGCAGTGCAAGATCTTGCCTGGGGCCCACCCATTTATATCCATGGGGCAGGGCGTCAGGTAGAGGAAGTGGTCAGAAAATTGACAGCCTCTGGAGGAAGTGGGCATATGTGTGCCTTGGGATTCTGGGAAGCCCAGACCTAATGTTGTATGGTGGGTGTGGTGGTGCATGCCTTTAATCCTAGCACTTGGGAGGCAGAGGCAGGCTGATCTCTGTGAGTTCAAGGCCGACCTGGTCAACAGAGTGAGCTCCAGGCCTGCTGGGACTAAAGGGAGACCCTGTCTCAAAAATACCACAAAAAAACCAAACAGTTTCAGTAAAGTGGCAGGATACAAAATTAACTAGAAAAATCTGTCGCCTTTCTTACACCAACAACAAGCAATTGAAGGAGGAATATAAGGAGACCTTCCCAGTCACAATAGTCTCAAAACAATAAAATACCTAGGAACAAACATAACCAAAGATACCAATGATCTCCACAACAAAAATTATAAACCCCTGAAGGAAATTGAAGAAGACATTGAAAGATGGAATGACATCCCATGCTCATGGATTGGAAGAGTTAATATAGTAAAAATATCCATTCTACCTGTATTAATATACCGATTCAATGCAATCCCAACAATAATCCCCAAGAGTTTCTTCACAGGCTTGGAAAATATTCTTTTTTAAGTTAATTAATTAATTAATTAATTAACTTATTTATTTGTATGAGTGTACTGTCTGCATGTAGGTTTGTGCACCCATGTACTGCAATGCAGCAGAGGTAAAAAGGTGTCGGATTCCCCTGGAATTGGAGTTCTCCTGGAATTGGAGTTACATATGGTTCTCAGCCACCATGTGGGTGCTGGGGATGGAACCTGGGTCCTCTGCAAGAGCAGTCAGTGCTCTTAACCACTAGGCCATCTCTCCAACCCCCATAAAAAATTCTTAAATTCACCCCAAATACCCAAAGCAACCCTGAGTGAAAAAAGCAATTTGGGGTGGATCCCTATTCTAGACTTCAAACTATACAACAGCACTATAGTCATAAAAACAGCCTGGAACTGGCACAAAAACAGACCTGTAGACCAATGGAACAAAACTGAGGATCCAAACTTGAGCAATACAATTTCAGCCACCTCATATTTGACGAGGGGGCCAAAAAGTCTCAGTGGAGGAAAGACAGCATCTTCAGCAAATGGTGTTGGCAAAACTGGATCACCACTTGTAGAAGAATAAAACTAAACCCGTACCTCTCACCCTATACAAAAATCAACTCCAACTGGATCAAGGAACTCAATGTGAAACCCATGTTCCTAGTTGTAAGGCAAATTTAGCAACATTAATGTTATATTCCTTGTGATCTGAAAACAACTGTTCTCTTATATTGTGAATCCCTAGACAGGTTCTAGAACTAACCTACCATTTATTTTCAGACTTTGGATTTTTGGTATATGATGGTGGGTATATTTGCATCTTTTAGAGTAATATAAAATTAAAATGGAAAAATGTGAATCAAGAAATATGATAATGAAATAACATAAAGTTTGTTTTCAGAAGAAACAATTTTAATATAGGTGTGTTGTATCACGCTGGTGTAACTTAGCCTTTCTGGGTGCTTAACGACCATTCTTAATGTCCATACCAATATGGCCAAGGGACCTAAGGGATAACATTGTTCCTTGCCCTCAGAGGTCAACTAAGTCTTAAGGGACTATGCATGGGGGCATCTCTTGAAATGTCCTGCAAATATGGGTCACCAGTCTTCCTGTGTAGGGAGGTCTTGGAGATCCAGTAATGGGACATCAGCCAGTGTCCAGTCTATAAAGAGGAAAGTCTGCTCATCCTTCAAAAAGGGAAGCCTGGTCTAACAGGACCTGATTTTTGTCCTTGAGTGGATGGAACTGGTAAACGAAATGCTGAATGGAACCAGGCGCCTCCTCCAAAAAAAAAAAAAAACAAAAAAAAAAAAAAAAAAAACCCGAGTGACCCCTGAGGACCAGATCCTCAACTGACCATAAGAAAACAAAACCTTGGTCAATCTGTGTCAACTGTGTCCTTAAGCATCCAAAAGGAAAGTAAAACCGTAAATAGTAAGGCCTGAAAAATTGTACTTCAGATATAAAACTTGAGATCTTAATAAAAAGATGAAAATAAAAAAAGAGCACTGTTGTTTGGCCTATCTTCAATTCTTACTGGCAAGTGCAGCTACTCTGTGGCTGCCACTGCTTTTCAAATTCTTCAAAGATATGAGACACAGTTATTTTTTTGGGGGGGTCTTTTTTGAGACAGGGTCTCCCTGTAGCCCCAGCTGGCCTGGAACTCGCTCTGTAGACCAGCTGGCCTTGAACTCACAAAGATTCTGCTGCCTCTGCCTCCCAAGTGCTAGGATTAAAGGCATGCGCCACCACACCTGGCAAGATACAGCTTTTTAACCCTCCAATATGTACTGAAAACTCATGTCTCTCCAAGAATCCTCCAAATGTTCAATGCCAGATGGGGACTACTGACATACCCAGCTTTTGGACTGAACAGGTACTGGGGTTTCAGCCTCATCAGAGTATAGACTGCCATTGTTGGACAACCCAGGCTGTATTATGGAGGCCAGTACAGGAAGATCAAGGCAGGATGCATGCTTACTGGACCTCATTCGGGGGATCATGGGAGGGAAAGACCCCAGTGTGGAGCACAAGGGCAAGATTGTTGATTGTTTGGGCTTGCCAAGGAGGAATCTTCAAACACTTCCTTAAGGAAAACATGACATCTTTTAGCAAAAATACCCCTCCAATTCAGGTGATATGTGTGTGTATGTATATATTTTTTGTATGTGTGTAATATATATATTACATTTGGTCACAAATGTAATATATATACTACCACAATTGGTCACAAACAGACATAGTCTGCGAATTGCCCAAGCCTAAGTGACACATGTACAATGCAACCTCTATAGTAAGGCTCATGCAGCATAGAAAAGGGGGTAAATAGGACACTAATGCATCTATCAACTCTCATTAAGGAATCTACCTCATGCAACAGAAGGCCATAAACACAAAAAGTCACAAATGGCCAAAGCTTGGAGATTAGGACTCTGCAGAGTTTGGGTCCTTGGACAGGACTCTTATATTAAGCTTTATTCATCCAGGGTTCAGAAACAATTGGAGAAGAAGGGGTATAAAGATTATAAGAGCCAGGGTGTTTGACCATATGCAGATAGAATCCTACAAGCTCTGGGACCTTGCTCATATGAACCTACAGAGGGAGTGTCAGCATGCACAAGACCCATGCAAAATCAAGCAGACAAAAACCCAGCATGGAACTAGGGAAAGGGGGAGCAGACCCTATCCTTTTATTAAATTTATTTATTTATTTATTTATTTATTTATTTATTTATTTATCAAATCTAGACCCATGTCCCCCCCCATCCCCCCATCCCCACCAGACCTCATGCATTCTGCCAAACATGCTTTTATCTCTTTCTCAGTCTTTGTCAATATTCTCCATGTGGAAGTTGACTGTTTTGAGCAGAAGTTCACCGTTTCAGTCAGTTCTTTGATGCAATCCTTTCTGTTGTTGTTGTTTCCAATATGCATCACTCCCAACTGCTTGGACAAAAGCTCAAGGGGCTGTGCACAAGAAATACTTACAACTAGGTAATTGGCACTAGCATCCACAGATGAGGGATACCATTAGTCATTTGTTTTTCTGGGACTGTGTTACTTCACTCAGCATGATGTCCTCTAGCTCCAGCCATTTTCCTGCAAAGCTCAGGATATCGTATTTCTTTACTGCTGCATAGAACTCCATTGTGTAGATGTACCACATTTTCTCTATCCACTTATCAGTTGAGCAGATCCCATTCTTAACTGAAGAAATATTGGCAGCTTATTACTGTTGGGTGAGGAAGAGCTGATCCTAAAGCAATGGACTCTGGATAGGCTGACTAGACCTCAGTGAATGAACTTTTATTGAAGACTCTTCAGGGACACTAAGTTGGCACAATTGGCCTTAACACAAATGACAGAGTGCATGAGATCCAGTGGGAGGGCTGTGGAAGGTGCCAATGGGGAAGGGTGGATAACTGTGATTAATATTGTTTGACATGTTCTGTTCAAAATACACAAAAATTCAATAAAAAATTTAAAAACCCAAAATGTTCACATAAGGCACTACCACTTAGTTCCATCTGGGTATATACAAAAAGTTGGTGACCATAGGCTTAGATTTAGGTTCTTCATTTTTTCCATGGATCAATATGTTTGTTTTTATGCAAAAACTGTGTTGTTTTTATTACTATAGTTCTGTAGCATAATTTGAAATTAGGGATGGTGATACTTCCAGAAGTGTTTATATAGTTAAGTGTTGTTTCAGATATCCTGAGTCTTATGCTTCCATATGGATTTTGAAATTGTTTTTTAAACTATCCTAGGGTCCAGGACAGACAACAAAGTGACTTTTGAATTCAGAGGGGTGGAAAAAGTAACAATGGCATGCACTTGGTGGGAGGAGACCTAGAAACACTGAAGAGCATGAGGTTGTCTGGTCCTTAGTTCGCTCTCCTTTGCAGATACCAAGGATCATTTTTGGTCTCGTTCTCTGCATTCCCTGACACAGCATCCTTAGCTCTGAAATGGTCGCCTGTAGAATATGACCTTCAAGAAGTCTGAGGAGCCTTGTCAGCATACTTCCTACCCACAGATACCAGGAAATTATGGCTCATGTTAAGCTTTCTTCAGTTTCTTTAAATACAAGCTGATTTTTTGCAGTATAAGTACCTTGAAAAGTTAGTTTCTTATAATTTGCTAACAATCTCTAGTTATCAATAGCTATATCTACAGGCCTTTTCATTGCTGTTTTACAATTTCTTGTTTACTTGAAAAAATGTGTTAGGTACATATTGTAGTGCCCAGGCTACAATGGCTTTGGAGGCACTTTTACTGAAGCCTTGACTATAGCTTTATGCTGTATACATCTTTAATATTCAAGTCTATGTTACTTGCTACTGAACACCAAACCATTGATACGTACTTCAGGGCTATGTTTTCATTCACATCAAATTTCTATTTTTTTTGGATGGGTCTAAAATTCTTAAGATATGCTGAAAAAAAGACAATTCCAAAACTTTCAGAGACTGACTACAACAAAAGTTTATCCATCATTCTCCACATCTGTTTACAGTATCAATAGGCTGGGGTTGTGGTACTTTTTCTGAGGGGGGAAGAATACTTGTCTACCCTAGAAACAACAATGTCAGCATGCCACATTAAATGTAGTGAACACATTGGACTAACTTGAGCATGGGTAAGAGATAACGTGGAGGAGTTTGGGTGACTCGAAAATAGCTGCATTGAGTCCCAGTCTGGCAGCCTCCACAGGCACATCAACGGGTGCCCAGCACCTGGTTCCTGAATCCTGGCTCGCAGCTCCCAGGCGCTCCTGTTCCAGCTTGGCATCCAAGAATCAAAGAACTAGAAGGAGATAGAGATAGACTAAAAGAAGAGAATGGTAAATTTCAAAATGAGATGGAAATACTGACGAAAACTCAGGCTGAAATGAAAAAGGAAACCAAACACTCATCCAGTCAACAGAATGAACAAAGTAGAAAATACAGAATCAACACTGGAAGATAACATGGAAATACTGGAATACTTAAGCAAAGATTATGAAAAATTTTTAAAAATCCCATAGGAGTGGAATAATCAGGAAATAGGGGACTCTATGAAAAGACAAAAACAACACATCATAGTTATAGAGGAAGGAGAAGAATCCAAGGATAATTGTACAACCGGATCTTCAACAAAAATACAAGAAAATTTCCCAAAATTGAAGAAAGACTCTTAGAACACCAAATAGACAAGATCAGAAAATAAATTCCCACAACATATAATATTAAAAAATACTAGATGCCCAAAACAAAGACAGAATACTGAAAGCTACAAGAGGAAAACAAGAAGTCACATATAAAGGGAAACTGATCAGAATTACAGCTGACTTTTCAATGCAAATAATGAAAGCCAGAAGAGCTTAGACCAAAGTATGCCTGGTTCTAAATGACTATAGGTGCCAACCCAGAATACTTTTCCCAGCAAAAATGTCTATTACAGTTGAAGGAGAAAGAAAAATTTTTCATGTCTTACTAAGATGAAAGAATACATCTCCAGAAAATGAACCTTTCAGAAAATACTTGAAGCAATACAAAGAAGAGAAGAAAGGAACAGCTATTTCCAACTAGCAAGAGAAAGTAATTAATGAAGATATAACTCTAGAAATACAGACATTGATAAAAAATGCAAACAGAAAATAAATTGATGGGAAAAATATGCATCTGTCAGTAATATCTTTAAATATTAATGGTCTGAACTCCCCAATAAAGAGACACAGGCTGGGGGCATTGATTAAGAAACTGAATCCATCTTTTTGTTGTTAACAAGAAACCCATCTCACCTTCAAGGACAGGCACCATCTTAAGGTGAAAGCATGGAAAACATATTCCAAGCAAATGGTACTAAGAAGCAAGCAGGGGTTGCTATACTAATATAAGACAAAATAGACTTCAAATTAAAACTAACCAGAAGAGATGAAGAGTGTCATGACACTCTTATCAAAGGAACAATTAACCATGAAGACTTCACAACCATGAACATTGGTACCAAACACTGGTGCATTGAACTTCATAAACAAAATACTACAGGACTTTAAGGCCCAGATTAATACTAACACACTAATAGTAGGGAACATCAATACCCCACTGTGCCAATTAGACAGGTCAACTGGACAAAGAGTAAACAGAGAGATATCTGAATTGAACAATATGATACACCAAATGGACCTAACAGACATCTACTGAATATTCCACACAAACACCAAAGAATATACTTACTATTCAGCACCCCCATGGAACGTTCTCCAAATTCGACCACATACTGGGACACAGAACAAATCTCAACAAATACAAAAAAAATTGAAATAATCCCATGCATTCCATCAGATGAGAATGTAATAAACCTTAAATATTCATGCCAGAAGAAGCCCTACCATCTAAAGAACTCATGGAGACTAAACAACACACTCCGAAATAATGAATGAATCAAAGGAGAAATAAAGAAATAAAAGTAATCCTGGAATTAAATGAAAAGAACAACACAACAAAACCTGTGGGACACTCTAAAAGCAATCCTAAGGGGGAAACCTATAGGCTTAAGTGCCTACATTTAAAAAAAACCAGAAAGTACACAAATAAGTGACCTAAAATTACAACTAAAAATAATTGAGAGAGACAACAGCAAATAAATCCCAAACCCAACAGACAAGAAGAAATAACAAAAATCAGGGTGGAGCTCAATGAAATAGAAACACAGAAAACAATACAAAGAATCAATGAATCCAAGAGCTGGTTCTTTGAAAGAATAAACAAGATAGATAGACATCTGGCCCAGTTAACAAAAAGAAAGAAAGAGAACTCCAAATCAATAAAATTAGAGATAAAAAGCAAAACATCACAACGGATGATGAAAAGGTCCAGGTAATTATATGAAAATATTTTAAAAACATATACTCTATTAAGTTTGAAAACCTAAGAGAAATGGATGATGAACAAGAAAACAAATCACCCAATCAAAAGATGGAGTAAAGAGCTGAACAGAGAATTCATAAATGAAGAAGTAAAAATGGCTGAGAAACATCTTAGAAAGTGTTCAATCACTAGTAATTAAGAAAATGCAAATTAAAACCACCTTAAGATTTCATTTTACCCTAATAAGACTGGGTATGATCAAGAAAACAAATGGTACCAAATGATGGAGCTGTCGTGTAGAGGGTTGAACACTGATTCACTGCTGGTGGGAATGCAAACTCATGCAACTCCTATGAAAAGCAGTGTGGAGAACTCTACAAAGGCTCAAAATTAACCTACTACTTGACCCAGTCATACCACTTCTGGGGTATAAACCCAGAAGATTCATCCTATTGTAGAGATATGTGCACAACCATGTTTATTGGAGCTCTCTTCACAATAGCAAAGAGCTGGAAGCAACCCAAGAGTCCCTCAACTGATGAGTGGATAATGAAAATGTGGTACATCTGCATAATGGAGTTTTATACAGCAGTAAAGAAAAACATCATGAAATTTGCAGGTAAATGGATGGAACTAGAAACTGTTATGCTAAGTGAAGTAACACAGTTACAGAAAGACAAATGGCATATGGTGTCCCTCATTTGTGGAACCTAGCACCAAATTCTTATATGGAAGTCAAGCCTGATGCTACTATAGATATAACTTGAAGTTTATGTCTCTACTTTCCCAAGTTCTAAGATTTATAAGAAAGAATCAATTTCATGCTTGAAAGTACATTAAAACATACATCAATTTGCTATGTAACCTGGGAGTGTAAATTTATATTTCTTTCTGCCCGTATGCAAAATTACAGTTAAAATGTGAATCCCAAATGTATTTTTGGAATTAATCTATATCTTATTTTCCAATTCTGTCATTTTGGTATATATGTGGAGTCTATATATGTGTATTTTGGAGTAATATAAAATTAAAGGGAGCAACAACAACAAGAACTAGAAAGAAGTATAATAACTAAACTGAAGTGCTATACTCCTCAAATTGAAAATATGAAATTATACTTTAGAACATAAATTTGTAACTCTATCCCTACTATAATTTTTGAACATTGACTACTGGCAAAACTATATTATCATACTTAACAATAATGTGAAATTTGTCAATATTACTGCAATGTGAGTTTGCCATTCACTCTCTTTCAAAATTCTCCAACCTCTACCAATTCTTTTAATGTAGTCATGTTACTTCTTAAAGAAAGTACTCTTGTAGCTAGTAGGGCTATTTTTGGTGTTGATGTTAAGCTTTATTGTGCTGTGATCTGATAAGATGCATGAAATTATTTCAATATTTTGATTTGCTGAGGTTTGCTCTGTGTCCAAGTATATGGTCAATTTTGGAGAATGTTCCATGGGGTGCTGAGTAGAAAGTATATTCTTTTTTTATAATGCATTTATTGATGTTTTGTGTATTTCAGACATCATTTTTCAGTTCAGTTTAGACATATTCCCCTCTCTGTTCCTCCTACCCCACCCCAGATCATGCATTCTGCCATAACTGTCCTGCATCCTGGGGAACACTCATCCATTGCTGGTGGGAATGTAAACTTGTACAGCCGCTATGGAAAGCAGTGTGGAGAACACTCAGAAGACTCAAAATGAGCCTTCCATTTGACCCAGTCATACCACTCCTGGGTATATACCCACAAGACACATCTTACTGCAAAGATACATGCACAGCTATGTTTATTGCAGCTCTGTTCACAATAGCAAAAAGCTGGAACCAGCCCAGGTGCCCTTCAACTGACGAGTGGATAGAGAAAATGTGGTACATGTATACAATGGAATACTATGCAGCAGTAAAGAGGGACAACATCATGAAATTTGCAGGTAAATGGATGGAGCTGGAAGACATTATGTTAAGTGAAGTAACACAGTCCCAGAAAAACAAACGACAAATGGTGTCCCTCATATGTGGATGCTAGTACCAACAACCCAGATATAAATATTTCTCATGGAGAGGGAGGCATAGTAAAAGAACAACAGAAAGACTGCATCAGAAAATGGACTGAAATGGTGAATTGGAAAGGGGGGATGGGTGGGAGAGGGACACGGGTGTATATTCGATTAAGGCATATTTAATTGACGTGAGCTCAGCAAGTACCCAGTTTCGCCTAGACACTGTCTACAGGACACATGGTGTTTTAGGACTTAGTAATAAGTAAAAGTAAACATGTGTATATTAAACAACATTGGTTTACAGAATCTGATAAAAATGGTAATGCATCTGAATTAAATGGAGATATAATTCGCTGTTGCCCACATTTGCTTTACATAAAATCTGTAGAGCAAGAACTTTGGGATTGACACATACAAATGTTCTCTATAATTTCTCTGTTGTACAGTATCACCTTGTAGCATTCTCTTTAAGATGATTTAACGTAAAAATTAAGTTTGCTTCCCAAGTTAATCATATATAGTCACCCAAAACAACATGGGTGAATTTGATGAAATCTATGCCTTGACTCCACCCTATAGTCATGTATAATACAACTATCTTCTGGAGACTCATACGCTAAAAAAAAAGGGGGGGGGATACAGAAAGACATGAAACCTTTTCATCAAACCCTTGCAATTCAAATCTTAAAACTAACTATGGGAAAAGATTTGTTTGTTCCAACAGGACAAAACGTCACCAACTTAACGGCTGAGAAAGAAAAGATACAGGTTTGCATTGAGTAGGATGTACCAAAAAGTGGCAACGGAAAGGCTGACCCGTCTGAACATTCAAAGGAAGAAAAGCCTCAGATTGCCATAAACATCGAACCCCTCTGTGGATCCTACATGTAACAACTAGTTATAATGAGTCCTAATGAAACTTACCTTCTAGGTGCCACAAAGGTTCTGATATGAGAGACTTCCTTGCCTTCCCACCCATAGAACAAGGAGAAATATGACAATGATGAGGTCGCTCCCCAACTGTAAATTGGAGACAACTATTGTAGAGGTAATCTCTTATAAAACCGGTAAAACTGCTTTCTTTAATTGACTACTAGACATGGGAACTGTGGAAGGGATTACTCTCTGTTCAGAACCAAATATAATACTAAAGTCCTAGGGCTATGCACTCAGGCAAAATATATTAATACAGGAGCTCTGACATCAGCAATGGATTGTTCTACCAGGTGGATGTTGGCCAGGGGATCCAAGGCCCCACAAAAGGTAAGGGCTCCTTGCCTCTAAGTTGGGATACCTACAGGAGGAGAGGCAATAAGACCCTGCTGCCGAAGACCTGACGTTAACATGGGAGGGATGTATTGAGACCACACATGCAAGTGTACAGATGGCCTCTGGAATGCCAGAGAGTGTTACCAAAGGCCACTAAACCAATAAAGCAAATATGGGTCTCCCTGAGTCAAGCAAGACTCCACCGTCAGCACCAGCTACACCTCACCTGCCTGGAAATACTGTGCAGCAGAGGCAGCCATATGCCTGTATATCCCAAACCTAATTGGCTATTGGCTCTCTCCTTGGAGGAATAACCCATGGCTGATGCCACAAGCTTACATCCTCTACAGGTTAGGAGATGTTATAAGCCACAGTAAGACCCTGTCATATTAACAGGAAAAAATGTAATTCATGGATTAACGTATCATCCAAACATATGTGTCTATACCAAAGTAACCAACCATAACTATAAGTGCTGTTTAAATACCTATATATCTAACTGCTTGTGCTTCATTAGTAGGATTGAAAGGTTATTCCTGGACAAACTGTCAGTCCATGAAAGGAAACAGCCAGAATTGACCAGAGTCCAAGACAACAGCTCCAGAGATAGTGGACTGTTTTGCTTCTCATCCACCTGTGCCCCTTTTCTAAGCCTAGGGAACAATCTGTGGAAGAGGGGGCGTGGTAGAATGTAAGGGCTACGACTGGGGTGAATGGTGAAACTACAGCAATGTAGTCTGGACACTTATTTGATCAACTTGTTTGAACATTCAACCCCTCACCCCCCGCTGGATGGTGGGGCTGTGGGGGTTTGGGCACAACAGCCTGCAAATTGGTTCCATATGAAGGATGTTTGTACTCATGGATCATCACTTATAGTTAAAAAATGAAAAAAAAAACTGAGAGAAAGATGCAGGACAGTTATAGCAAAATGCATGAACCGGGAATGGGTGGGGGTAGGGGGGAAGGGAAAGGGAAATATGCCTGTATGAAATGCACAAAGCATCAATAAAAAATAAATTGTATATAGCTATAAAAAATAACTGTCCTGCATCCTTCTCTTATTTTTTATGTTTAGGAATTCACATATTCCTTCTTTAATTTTATATTACTCTAAAATATGAATACATACTTTTCATCCATACAGTAATCACAGAGTCTGAAAGTAAGTGGTGGGTCGATTCTAGAGCTTGTTAAGAGATTTACATTATAACAACATAGAAAGTATGTTCTTTGGTGTTTGGGTGGAATATTTGGTAGATGTCTGTTAGGTCCATTTGGTGTATCATATTGTTCAGTTCAAATGTCTCTCTGTTTAGTCTTTGTCCAGTTGACCTGTCCAATGGGCTCAGTGGGGTATTGAAGTCTCCCACTCTTAGTGTGCTGGGATTTATATGTGTCTTGAAGTCCTTCAGGATTGTGTTTATGAATTTTGAAGCTCCAGTGTTTGTTACATATATGTTTATGATTGTGAGACCTTCATGGTTGATTGATCATTTGATAAGGATGTAGTGACTGCCTTCATCTCTTCTGATTAGTTTAACTTTGAAATCTATTTTTTCTGATATTAAAATTACAACTTCTGCTTGCTTTTTGGTGTCCTTTGCTTGAAATATTTTTCCCATCCTTTCACCTTAAGAAGATGTCTGTCCTTGAAGGTGAGGTGTGTTTCTTGCAGACAGCAGAAAGATGGATTCAGTTTCTTAATCCATTCTCCCAGTCTGTGTCTCTTGATTGGGGAGTTTAGACCATTAATATTTAGGGTTAATCTTGAGAGATGTATATTGCTTCCCTTCAGTTTATTTTCTGTTCACATTTTGAGTCTCCTTGTATTTCTGTGCTTATACCTTCATTAGTTACTCTCTCTTGCTGCTTGGGGATAGCTGCTCCTTTCCTCTGTCCTCTGAACTGCTTCGAGTATTTTCTGGAGGGCTGAGTTTCTAGACGTGTAGTCTTTCATCTTGTTTATATCATGGAATATTTTCCTTTCTCCTTTAATTACAGGCCTGTAGCTCAATGCAACAAAATTGAAGATTGAAACCTGAGCACAACCTATTTCAGCCACCTCATATTTGACAAAGGGGCCAAGAAGACTCAATGGAGGAAAGACAGCATCTTCAGCAAATGGTGTTGGCATAACTGGATCACCACTTGTAGAAGAATAAAACTAAACCCCTACCTCTCGCCATGTACAAAAATCTACTCCAAATGGATCAAAAACCTCAATGTGAAATCTGAAACTCTGAAAATGATAGAAGAAAACTTTGGTAGTAATCTACAAGATATAGGTGTGGGAAAAGACTTTCTAAATCAGACAGTAGCTATGCAAACAATAAGGTCAACAATTGACAAATAGGACCACATTAAACTCAAGAACTTCTGTACAGCAAAAGAAACAATCAGTGAAGTGAAGAGAAAACCCACCAGTGATAAATCTGATAGAGCATTAACATCCAAAGTGTATAAACTACTCAAAATCAAAGGAGGAAGAAAAAAAATGACCTACTCAAAAGATGGACTAAAGAGCTGAACAGAGACGTCACAAATGAAGAAGTAAAGATAGTTCAACATCTTTAAAGTGTTAAACATCACTAATAAAGTGTTCAACATCACTAACAATTAAGGAAATGCAAATTAAAACCACCTTAAGATTTCATCTTTCTCCAGTAAGATTAGCTGTTATCCAGAAAACAAAGGATATCAAATGTTGGAGAGGTTGTGGAGAAAGGGGAACACTCATCCAACTGCTGGTGGGAATACAACCTCATGGAAAGCAGTGTGGAGAACTCAAGAAACTAAAAATGAGCCTACTACTTGACCCAATCATACCACTCCTGGGTATATACCCTCAAGACTCATCCTACCACAGAGATACATGCACACCTATGTTTATTGCAGCTCTCTTCACAATAGCAAAAGGCTGGACGCAAGCCAAGTGTCCCTCAACTGATGAGTGGATAGAGAAAATGTGTTGCATCTTCACAATGGAATTCTATGCAGCAGTAAAGAAAGATGACGTCATGAACTTTGCAGGTAAATGGATGGAACTAGAAGCCATTATGTGAAGTGAAGTAACACAGCCGCAGAAAAACAAATGAGGAATTGTATCCCTCATTTTTGGATGCTAGCACCAAATTCCTAGTTGAAAGCAAGCTGAGCAATGTTAATGTTATATTTCTTTTTATCTGAAGGCAATTATGCTGTTATAATGTGAATTCCTTAATGAGCTCTAGAATTAACTGACCAGTTATTTTCAGACTTTGTAATTATGGTATATGTATGGAGGGTATGTATTCATATATTAGAGTAATATAAAATTAAAGGGAAAAATGTGAACTCCTAAACATATTTTGGAATTAGCATACAGTTTATTTTCAAAGGTCATAATTTGGTATATATGTGACATCTATATCTATATCTATATCTATATCTATATCTATATCTATATCATTTTTATATGTCATAATTTTGGTATATATGTATATATATGAGCAATACAAATGGGAGTGAATAACAATGACAAAAAAACTGGATCAAGGAACTGACTGAAACAGTTAACTTCTGCCCAAACAATAAACCTCTGCAGAGAAAAACTTTAAAAAGACTGAGAAGAAGCAGGGCATAATGGCACACGCCTTTAATCTTAGCACTTGGGAGGCAAAGGCAGGTGGATCTCTGTGAGTTCAAGGCCAGCCTGATCTAAATAGCGAGTTCCAGGCCAGCTGGGACTAAAGGGAGATGCTGTCTCAAAAAAAAAGCCAAAAAAAAAAAAAAAGACTGAGAAGAAAATGTAAGACATGTATGGCATAATGCATGAACTGGGGTGGGGTTGGGGGCATGGAAAAGGGAGTGTGTCTAAATTGTACTGAGAAATGATGTATGAAACACACAAAACACCAATAAAATATTTTATTAAGAAAGTGATGTTAATGAAATCTTTCAAAGAAATAACTGCATCACTAGATCGCCCACCTCCTCATGAGTGATAAGCCTATGACGTCTTAATTCAATGCTTACACGTTCCCTATGCTGCGAAGCACCTTTATCACAGCACTGACTGAAGGAAATGTCATGATTTTTCATGTCCTTAAGGAATTTTTCTTCAGAATTTGCAGAGCTACTTTGTAGATTTGCATTCACCTGGTTGTTTGTAGACTGTGAGCAAAGGTTTTGCTGAATTTTCCAATCTAAGATCTATACAGTGTCAGGCAGATGATGCATTCTAAAGAAATTACTGTGAAGGAAATTTGTTTTTGAAAAACTGATTATATTACAGAATTTGTAGTCAATTTTAACAAAATGATATTTGAATTTTAATAAGGAAATTTGGTTTTATAACTGTTTCTTATTTGAAATACCATTTTCACTCCTTTATATTCCATCTTCCATTATCATAGGCCAGGCTTTCAAAAATAGCACACTGTATACAGAAATGACTTTGCAGTGACTGTATTTAGCTTTATTTCTTCTTATTAATGCTACATCTATGATAATTATTTTCCATCATTAAACAATCCTATTGGCCAAGAATCTTTAATAGTTTTGTTCTATCATTGTCAATTTCTGACTCCTCCATACTATCTAATTTGGAATCTATTGTCTCAAAGTTTGGGGTCTGTGGCAAGAACATACATAGAATCACTTACCTCCTGAGAAAGTTAACACACAGAGAAAGAACATTTGGGTCCCACTGTCTCCTTTAAGGTCATGGACCCAGTGATCACATGACCAACCAGTAAGCCTCATCTCTTAAAGATTCCAAGGTCCCATAGATCTACTCTGAGAACTAAGCCTTTGACAGCGGCTCTTCAGGAGACTTTGAGGGTAAAAACTTAATAAACCAAGGAGAAACATCTGGTCAGGGAAGAAACAGACACAGTGGCCTTCCTGTCCCAAGCAGGCACCACCCCACTAACATCCCATTAATCTGAGATGTTGGCAGAGAGGAGAAGTCAGAATATTCACACTAACAAGGTGTGTCCAGTGGTAGAAAGTGTGCAGTTGGAAAGCTCTGCATTGAAAAGTCATGGTCAGAAAATAGCTTGATTTTCAACACAGGTGGATTCTTTACAGGAAACCATGCTGAAGACTGACACTAATTTCAGTCATGCTGTAATAATATCAACTCCTGGGGTGGTGAGGGGGCTCAATATGTAAAGGTGCTTACTGCCAAGACTCACAACCTGGGTTGGATTTCCAGTACTGAAGTGGAAGGAGTTGTTCTCTATCCTACACATGTTTGCCAGGACATACACAATAAATAAATAATAAATAAATAAGTAAATAAATAAATAAATAAATAAATAAATAAATAAATAAATGTAGTAAAAACCTTAAGAACATTCATAAGACCATCAGAAACAAAGGACATAATCCACAGTCACTGAAAAGTTGAAGTAGATCAGGTCGCACTTTGCACTTTCCTGTGTGTGAGACACAATACAGCATAAGGATTAAGAATGACAGAATGACACCTTTGGATCCAGGGGACTGAGTTCAGATCTTAGCTTCACAATGTGACTTTAGCCAATTGTTTGACTTCTTTGTACCTCAGCCTCTTATTTTTACATGAGGAAGCAATGGTATCTTTCTCATAAATTACAGTGAGAATGAAACGAGACTACAAATGTAAAGTATTAACTAAATATAATTTGAAAGCTAGATTGGAGTTTGGGAATAGAAGGAAGAACTTGGTGAAGCTAAATGGTAAAGTTATAGTGAAGTCTATCATTCAGATAATAACAATACATCACTGTTGTTTGCTTTGATTTGAAAACTATGGAAGAGCATACAAGATGTTAGCATTGGGGGAACTGGGTGAGGGGTGTAAATAATTTTCAGTGTTTATTGATGACTTTCTATAGTTCTGAAACTTTACACAAATAGTTTACTTTAAGCCAATCCAATGAAAACAAAACCTAGCATACAATGGACACTGTGTAAGTGCAAAATTAATAGAGGTTAAAACATAAGTCACATCACAGTAAGTGCCTAACATTGTGAGCATTCAGTACTTGTAAACAAATATAATTTTTTAGTTTTAATTTGTTTCTTTTTTTTTTTTTTTGGTCTTTTCAAAACAGAGTCTCCCTGTAGATCCAGCTGTCCTGGAACTCACTCTGTAGACCAGCCTGGCCTTGAACTCACAAAGATCAGCCTGCCTCTTCCTCGAGGTGTGAAGTGCTAGGATTAAAAGTGTGCACCGCCACACCCAACATTTGTTTCTAGTCAGTATATAGAAATATAAGTGTTTAATACTAACATATTAATCCTGGTTTAGCAGTGTTTCTTTCATGAAGATTTAAAGAGACATAACTATTGTGTTTATAGATAACACAGACTAGAACAGAGATAATCTATTTATGGCTTGAAATTATTAGGTGTCTGCCAGGCAAGAGACATTGATTCTAGGGCCAGGACTGAGGCATAGTGTTAGAGTACATACCTGGTATGTGCAAGTCATTGGGTTCAATTTCTAATACTATGCCCCCAAAATACCAATTGAAACATTGGGGTACTTCATAAAATTAAAAATACATGAAGGAGCAAAATAAGAACCTCAGAAAGGAATATCAGGGCAATGTTAAAGTTGAATTAAGAAGTACAATGCAGTTAGATCAGCTCAGGGAAGGATAATCTGTAGGAGTTGTCTTACTTGAGTACCTTCAAGACTCAGTGCTAGAAGACAGAATAACTAGTTAGTTCAGAGGGATTATATATTCCCTCTAAAGTTCAGTGTAGGAACAGAGGGGAAAAGGGAGCTGAAGGAGCAGGTAAGAGAATGGACACCAGGCAGATAAGAGGAATAGGAACATAGGGACAATGCAGTTTTGACAAGAGCTGAAACAGCCAGTCAAGAAATCTAATGAAGTGGATCTGCACTCAGGTTTTACAAAGAGCAAAGTTGAGTCCCTAGCTGTCTGTTTGAAAATACAATATGCCTTTTCCCTACCTAATCCTTTCCCTCCAAAAGGAAGAGTGGAACCACAGGGCACATATATCCTCTGCATTCCAGGAGGAGAAGTGTTCCTATTTTCATTGCTTATTTTAAGAGGGTCCTTTCAATTTGAAAGAAGCTAAGGTAATGTCCTTGGAAGTTCTAAAAGTGGGTTCTTCCCCATGACCCAAGTTTGAAATATGGATCCCATCCTAGTTCAACAACAACAACAACAGCACCCTGGAATGTATATGTCCAATAGTATCAGAACTTCTGTTAATATTACCTGAAATTCATTGTTAAAATTTAGTGAAATTTATTTCACAAACCATCACTTGTCTGTTCCCTGGGACCAAAATGTAGAGGACCCAGGGAACACACTTGGGGTTAGAGCAAAAATTCCTCTCTGGTTCATAGAGGGTTGTGACATCCTTCAACTTAACAGACCAGTTAAATGCTTTTGAGAGTAACTTCAGAAGATTCTGACAAAGCAAGACTACCAAAGTAGCCCTCATCCTGCTATAATAGGAAGCTGAAGCAGAATGGAAGATTGGAAGAACATGTAGCTCTATCCCCAGGACCAAGTCCTCATTAGACACATGAAGAATCAAATAGGACATTCTACCTATTAGAAGCTGACCAACACATTCAAATTTGTCAGGGCAAATTTCTGAGCTATGGATTTATATCTGTAACATTGAATTCAGTCTGCATGTATGTAGGTGCACCTGTGTCATGCAATGCTGTGGAGGTCAGAGGACGGTGTCGGATTCCTCTGGAACTTGAGTTAAAGACAGTTCTTGGCCACCATGTGGGTGCTGGGAATTGGGAATCGAATCCGGGTCCTTTGCAAGAGCAGTTGGTGCTCTTAACCAATGAGCCATCTCCCCAGCCTCTATTTAGTATTTTTTATTTATTTATTTTAAATTTAATTTATTTTTGTATGTGTATGAATGTACCATCTGCATGTAGGTTTGTGCACCTGTGTCGTGCAATGCCACGAAGGTCAGAAGAGGGTCTCAGATTCCCCTGGAACTGGAGTTCTCCTGGAATTGGAGTTACAGACGGTTCTTAGCCACCATGTGGGTGCTGGGGATCGAACCTGGGTCCTCTGCAAAAGCAGTCAGTGCTCTTAACTGCTAGGCTATCTCTCCAGCCCAGCTATTTAGTATTTTTAATTTATGTGTATGAGTGTTATCACTTGCATATATGTAAGTGTACGATGTGTACGTAATGCCCACAGAGGTCAGAAGAGGGTGTTGGATCCCCTGGACCTGGCATTATGGATGGTTTTTAGCCAACCTGTTGGTGCTGGGAGCTGAACCCAAGTCCTCTGCAAGAGCAGCCAGTGCTCTTAACCACTGAGCAGTCTCTCCAGCCCATTAATTTTTAAATATTATATGTATCTGTGGGTATGTTTACATGTGAATGTGGGTATCTGCAGAGGCCATAAAAGGACTTCAAATCCCTTGTAGCTGTAGTAATGGTTCATTAGCAGCCTGACATGAATGTTTGCAACTGAACTCTGATGCTCTGAAGCAACAAGTACTATTAACCAATGTGCCATGTCTCCAGTATTAAAGTTGTTGAGTTGCAGAGACAGGGTTTAAACTCCTGACTCCAGAAATGATCGCTGTGCCATACATAAAAGTAATATTTTTCTTTTTTTGAAACTTCATATATAAAACAAATATAATTAAGTACACATGGATTCTAGTTGGAAGACACATAGTCTTCCTTTCTCTTGGAATTGAGCTGTTGCTGTCCATTGAAGCCTTGTACTAAAGCAACAATTCTTTAAAGAAAATAAAAATTTATCCTTCTTTGATGGAAAAAAAAGCTGCTAGTTTGTAGTATAGAAAAATAAGGTGGTTTCCAAATTGTTAAAATACATATTTTTTTTTTACTCTTTACTTTTATACTGGTGCAGAGACTAAGGAAATCAGTGTGGAGCTTCCTCAGAAAGTTAGAAATAGATCTACCATGCATATTAGTTACATTTCTATTGCTGTGTTAAAACACCATGATCAAGGCAATCTAGAAAGAAGAGTTTAATTGGGCTTACAGTTCCAGAGGGATAATAGCCCATTAGGACAGGGAAAGAGAGGCAGGAGGGAGGAAGAGCAGAAAGCTGAGTGTTCACACCATCAAACAGGCACAAGAAGCAGAGAGAGAGAGAGAGACCTGGAAATGGGTCACAGCTACAGACTCTCAAAGCCAGTCCCCAGAGACATGCATTCTCAAGCAAGCCTACACCTCCTAGGGAATCCATGACCTTCCTGAAACAGCACCACCAACTGGGGCCAAGTTTTCAAGTACTTGGAGCCTCTCTGGGACTTTTCTTATTCAAACCTCCACACCATGTGACCAAATTTTAGCACTCCTAGGTATATTCTCACATATGCTCTTACAGAAATACTTCCTCACCATATGCTGCTCTATTCATAATAGCTAGAGAATGGAAACAACCTAAATGTCCAGAAACTGATGAAAATATAATGAAAACACAGTAAATATATACAGTAGGATTTTATTCAGCTGTGAAGAAAAGTGAGATATATTGATAAAGAGATGGAAGTGGAAAAATTGTACTGAGTGTAGTAACAGAGACAGCAAAAGACACAGGCTGCATATTCTCTCTCATATATGGGACCTAGTTTCAAGTTGTTCAATGTATGTGTTTGACTTGAGACACCTGTAGAAGTAAAAAAACAAAATAGAATCAATGGTTCTTAACAGAGGGAAGCTCTGACCTTGAGGTGACATTTGGAATGTGTGGAGTAGGAAGAGGTAGCTTTGGTTGTTTAAACTGGGAAATGCTATGGACATGTGGTAGAGGCCAGAAGTACTGTTGAACCCCATGTAGTACTCAAGGCAGACCCAAACAAAGGATGCTTTTGCCCAAAGTGTGTCCTGAGGCAAAGAAACCATGAGATAAGTATATATTGTGCCTTGAAATACTAGCAAATCACAGAGCTATACCCCTATACTTTGTAATGTATACATAAAGTTAAATATATATTTAAAATATTACCCAGTAATATGCTAAAATACTTTTATAATAGGATCTTGTGAATCAAAACAAGAGTTTATATACCATCGGAATAGCTCACAATATATGCTTGATAAGGTTTACTGTTTGCCTTTTGAAAGGCTAGTAAAAGTTTTTGAAAACATGTCACAGAAACTGTCGAAGCATCCTGTGAGTGTGGAATACAAAACAGAAGATGAAGGAGCTTGTTATCTGTCTTCAAAAACCTTAAAGTGAATTTTGCAGAAGAAAGATCTGTCTTACTGGTGTATCTCCAGAAGGCAGTCAGTATTAAGATCACTGGAATCAAACCACCAGAGGACTATTTCAATACAATAGAAGCAAGATTTTCTAACAACCTCGCCATTCAGGCAATGAAATGAGCAGGTAAGCGAAAGGCAGTTGCTGTTGAAATGGGATATTGGCCAAAAAGAGCTGTGTGATCATGAACTCAACAATTCTGAAAATGTATTGTTAAAAAGAGTGAACAGGCACAGATGACAGGAAGAGGAAAAGTAGAATAAAGGAGAGTGAGGTTTAGGTGGAGAAAGAGAGATGGGGATAGGGCAGAGAAGGGGTGGGAGGGAGGTGTTTGAAAAAGGCACATGGAAACTTACTATTTTATAAGTGAGAGAGAGAGAGAGAGAGAGAGAGAGAGAGAGAGAGAATAATTTAGTTGAAATTTTCCTACACAAGGGATAATATTCCATAGGTTGCCAAATGCAAAGCCTAGTGCCAGGTGTGGACTACTAACTTCCCTCCCTTGTTGACCAGGGTGCTCTGGAGACACTCAAAACAATACAGGCTATTATTGCCTTGTCATTGCTTTGGATTGTCCACCAGAATTTGGTGGTAAGCCTCTATGGTTAAGACGCCACACACCTTGGTCACAGGACACAGAGAAATCAAGTCAGTACTGACCAGGAAGCTTCCACCCTGATAATAGATTTCATAGTAACAGACAGTGCTACGTAGGCTGCTGGGGGAAAAGTCAATAGTCTTACTACCCATAATTCCTGTCAACACCAATAACGACCACGACCGCCAAGGCAAGACATGCCCAGAGTTGGAATTTCATTGGAAACTTCATAATTTCATCTAAGAAATTCATAGTGGAAGCACGAAATTATTAAAACTTTAGGAGAGCAATACACACCATTGCTATTGTTCAATGCAGTGGCACTGGTGACAATCAGGAGAGAGGCCCAAAGAGACACAAGCAAGCAATCAAGTTCAGAGGAGTTGGTTAAAGCACTAGAAGTTAACTTAATTCTCCAGAGTGGAGGACATTTGCACACAAATTACCACAAATGAAGCTTGAGTGAAAATCGCCTCATTTTGTCTAAATGGAATTACCATTTAATTATTTAATTTTTTGTTATTCTTGGGGGGGTTGTGCTTAAGTGTAAAAATTTTAAAATACTTGTTGCATCTAGCAAACTTTTACCCAGTGAATAGAAACTGGCCTTGGTGCTGCTTATTGTAACCTTCTTCTTTGGGGAACAGGCTATACCGAGATCCATCCTTTTGATATTGGATACTAATCACAAAGCCTAAACCTGCAGGTTTCTTCATTCTCCAGTGCTAATTAATCTCCCAAGGAAGACAGATGCTTTTTCCAAGATAGGAGTTTCATCAAAGAACAGCTGATAATGACTAATAAAGAGCTGCCTAGTGGCACTAGCTCACATCTGTTTCAAAGAATCATGGAATATTAATAGATCATGGCTTTTGTTTGAGATGTCCTTATGGTCATTAAGTTTCCTATGTCATTAGACCTGTCAACAAACTGGTTTATGTGGCATGATCTATTTTATAAAACCAGAGTGAAAAAGAATAATCAGATAAGTCTGTGAGATTAAAAAAGGAAGCTAAATTTTGAAGTCTATGCTTACTAATGTAATAATGAAATAATTTGTGTACATGATACAAGAGTTCCATTTCACTACTATAGACGCACCTATTTTACATATAGGAGACAGACTGAAGTGAGTTGAATTGTATCCAAGAAGAGACAATCTGAAACGAGTGACTTTATATAAACATTTTTAAACAGACTATCTAGTCAAACACCACCAAAAGCCATAAAGCTAGCCTATTAGATGTTGCCTTTCATTTTCCTTTAATTACTTGGAATCCATCTGTCTTACCTTCCAAATGTTAGCATGCATTTCATAAGACCTTGGACCCTCTCCATACGTCCTTTAGTGCCTTATGTGATTACTAACAGAAAAGTGGGCACATGCCATACATTGCAAAATACATGTTGATAGCTTGGCATAGGTTATATGTGGTGAAATTGATGGAAGAAAAGTGAAGAGCTTCTGTAAGGTACACGTTGAGTTTCCGAGGGTTAATGGACGACAATGACATATAGAAAGTATGATTGAAGTGACAATAATCCAGCGCTGTGCTGAGATAGGAGCTTCAACAGAAACACATCATTGTGAATGATTAATAGTGACATTGAATGATGGCATTTAAATAGATGTCATTTTAAAACTTTAAAAATACTTTTATGATACTCTGGGTTAGGGTGACATAAGACTAGATGAAGCATCTTAGTTCTTTGTATTTTTATGCACAAATTGTCCTTTGGGTTTTCATTGTTTTAAGATACTCTCATGATTGGTTTAATTAAAATTTAAAAATAGATAAACAATAACCCCAACACTCAGGAGGTTGAGGTAAGGGATTCTGAATTTGAGCCCAGCCTGGGCTACAGAGTGAGACCCCATCATAAGGCAAAAAACAAGCATAAGCAGAAGGTGTGTCTAGTTATCTTCCTTATTGACATTAATAGTGGGACATACATTTACTATTTTCTTTGAATTAATGATCTAGACCCCATTAACTTCTGCTTTTACTTAAAGATGTGGGATTTCTCTGGAAATTAGAATCCTATTAGAATTTCAACCTGATGCTTTTTTTTTGGTCTTTTTGAGACAGGGTCTCTCCATAGCCCCAGCTGTCCTGGAACTCGCTCTGTAGACCAGGCTGGCCTTGAACTCTCAAAGATCCGCCTGCCTCTGCCTCCCAAGTTCTAGGATTAAAGACGTGTGCCACCACGCCCAGCTTTCAACCTGATGCTTTTATACATTATCAGTCACTTGTCCTCATAGAGGTCAAGAACACAGCATGAAATGTAGATATGTCCTCATAGAGGTCGAGAACACAGCATGAAATGCAGCACCTTTGGTGAAATTATCTACTGGTCCCTGACATACTTGTTCAGAAGCTAAGATGAGGTTCATGTAAATACCAGTATCTTTGACATGTATGATTAATCTGTGTAGAAGTGAAAATGTTGCCACCCCCTAAAACAGATGAACGATGGGTTTTGATTGTAGCAGGACACATTCCAGGCCTCCTGTGTTTGCCTAGCTTTAATAAAATCAGTGCACCACTGCTGAAGTCCTTCCTAGAGAATTTAAATGAATGAAAGCTACCACCTTGTGAGTAACCATATTTATAAATCTCTCTCTATATGAGTAACCACGTTTTTAAATCTTTGAGGGCACTCTCCACATGTGTTTTCTCTGTTTGTATTTGTTATAGAAGAGAAACACAGCAATTTAATATTTTCTGAACACATATTAGAGTTAAGATTTGTTCAGAGCCTTGATTTTATCACTTTTCAATAACACTCTGGGTGAGATATGGTTAATCTCATGTATGTAAAAGGGAGCTGAAGCACAGAAAGTTCAGTCATTTGTTCACAGCACATGCAGCTAAAAAGTTGAGGGTTAGAATTTGAATCCAGATCTTTCAAGCACTGTTCAAGATGATTATCTTCTTCTTTTGCTTCTCAATTAACAATAAAGATTTTCAATCTTATTCAATTATTTCACTCTAATTGCCTCATATTTATAGAGCTAACATTTATTGGGTATTGACTATGTTCTAAAGTTTCATGTTTAAGCATTAAATATTTATTCATTTTGAATGCTCATAGTGAGTCCCCATCCTTCAAAGTGGGTATAATTACTGACACTCATATATTTTTTAGGGAAACCTGTACCATGTAAAACTTAACAAACACAGACTCAGCTTTGACCTTGAAGCGTGTCATGTAGGGTATTGATATGTAATTACTTAATAGAGAATCCACAGAGAGCTTCTCTGGGTGCCTCACTTCAAAATGGTTTATGCACTGGCTGAATCAGACTGAATAAATATCATTTGGCTGTGTTATGGGTTTTACATGTTTAGGGGTCGATTTCTCCTATTTCATAACACTGTATTTCAGTAAAACCACTTCTCTACTTTATTCAGAACACAGGCGATTCTTCAAGAAAAACACAATTTATGTGATGTTTGCCCACCAAACTATCCTTTCTTTTCAACATAAATTAATTACAGATGGTGTATGGGTCAAAGAGGATTCTAACATATCTGAGCATTCATGCTATTTCCAACAGAGAACTCAAAGAAGCATCTTAGAATTGCTTTGTGTGTTTTTAAAATTAAATAAAATAAGTGGGCATCTTACTTGCCTTTGAAGATCCTTTTGCTAATCTCAGATTGCCATCTGAAATTTTAATTAGTGATTTAAAATGTGCTTACACAAAGAACCTTGTCCAAGTTGTCTGTTTCTGCCAAATTAAACTATTAAACTAAGTAACCTAATTAAAATCCTTTTAGCTTTTAATCAATATTTTATTTACATTCATATTTCCTGGGAACCTTGATGAGTTTTTCTGGATGTGATAGTTATTGCTTCCCCATTCATCAGAGGTCATTTTTAAGAGGTTCTCTCCTCCAAGGCCGTGGAGTCAGAGGGAAGCTGGTGAGGGCACCATTTGATGTGTCCTTCCGTCCTCTCTCAGCCCTGGGTGTAAAGAGAGTTTCCTGAGGCATGTGCAGTTTCCAGGAGTAGCTCAGGATATGGCTGTAGGAGACAGAGCAGCTCCTTTGCTCTTAGGCATGGGGTCCCTGCATCATTCTGCCCACACCCCCAGATAGCACACACCACAATGGAGTCTTCAACCCCAAAGAAGCTTCCCACAGTCCCTATTCTCAAGACTTAACCACATTCACCAAATTTGTGAAAAACAACACCTCAGATTTCCACAGCCTTCATCCCATTTTCCAGAGGACGTCACTTCCAGATTTTACATCAATGTATGGATCAATATCTGCAAAATGAGTTCCTAAACTTTAGGTGTCAGTTATTAATTTCTTATGATAGATAGTAATGACCTAGCCCTCTTTAATTTCCCTCAGTGGCCATTCCATATACATCTACATCTTATCCTTGTATTCCATTCTTCCTAAAGAATTATAAAGACACTTTTGGTTATGGAAAACTTTGTTGTTGTTTTTTTAATTGGTCTCTTATTTCCTTCTTAACTTCATTTTCTGTGAGTTTGCCTCTAGTTAAGCCTCGTTTTTTCCCAAGTTAATTTCAACCCCTTCATATGACCCAAAATACTGAAGGTTAGCCATTCTCATCTACGGGGACCTGGTGGCTCAGTTTTTGGACACATTTTGGTGCAGGTGGACTGTGTTGCTGTTTTTGGATGGTAAACACCTACGTGCTCAAGTCAGATTAACCATTCGCCCTCTCAGGTTCTTGGATTTAGCTCTTTCCCTAGATTTGAATTATCTTTTTTTTGAGCCATATATTCCAGGCTGGCCTTAACGCTGGCCTTAAACCAAGGATGATCGAAAACTGCTGATCCTCCTTCTGCCTCTTCAGTGCCCAGTGCTGGGTTGTAAGCATGTACTGCTTACTGCCTTGCCTGCTTTTATGTACTGAGTTGGATCAAACTCAAGGCGTTGTGCACGCTAGACATCACCCTACCAATTGAGCAATATCCTCAAGATGAGGCTCCTTAGGAAATTCCTCAGGACAAGCCTAGATATCAATTCCTTGTCCTTGAATTGGTTAAATTTACTGGGGAAGTATTTTTACACTGTTCTTTTTGCAGTAAGATTGACTGTGAGAGCTCTGGGAAACCAACGACAGGGAAATCTGCAGCAATCACAGCTTGAAAAATGTAAGACCTTAGCTCTGTCTTCATGGAGTTCTCCTTTACCATTTCTGAAGTGGGAAATTTCTTCCCTTTCCTCCTATTGATCTATAGAGTGAGGATTCAACTTCAACTTGTAACTGTTCCCGAATCATTTCTCTCCCTCTCCCTCTCTCTGTCTCTCTCTCTCTCTCTCTGTCTCCCTCTCCCTCCCCTGTCTCTTTGTCTCTCTCCATCTCCCTCCCCTCCCCCCTCTGTCTCTCTCTGTGCCTGTTACACACACACACACACACACACATACACACACACACGTGCGCGCGCGCATGCACGCACGCATGCACACACACACACACACACACAACCGTTGTGGCATCTGATGCTAATTTTGCATTTTGGAGATCCTGCAAAGCAAGTTGTGTTGCTTCCTTCTCCCATCCCGCAAATCCATTCCATCTCTCTCAGTTCCTCTTCCCTCCTTCCTTCCTTCTTTCTTCCCTCCCACATTTCATTTCCCTCACCCTCTTCCTCTTTTTTTCATTCTTGTATGTGTGTATGTAGTTCCATGTATGTACGCATATGTTTCCATTTGTGTGAGTGTACATGTGTGTTGGTGCACATGCATGTGGAGGGCAAAGGTCGATGGAGTTTCAGGAATGGTCCTGGATCACTCTTCTACCATATTCATTGAAGTAGAGTTTCTCAGTCAAACTCGGAGCTTGCCAATATGTCTTGCCTTCTCAGGCAGCTTGCTCTGGAGATCTTGTCTTTGCTTTCTGAGACTGGAACGATGCAGGTTGCCATGCCCACCAGGATATTTCATGGGCTTCTGGTGATCCAAGCTCCTTCTTGTGCTTGGATGCTGACACGGCAAGTGCTGTGACCTCTGAGCCATCGCCCCAGGTCCTCTCCTTCTTCTTCCTCCTTTTCTTACTTTTCTTCTCCTCTTTCTCTTTTTTCTATTACAACTAATAATAGAATGATTACAACGGAAGTGAAAACTTCTGTTATAATAATATAGTATAGTATAATAGTATAATAATAGAATGAATACAACTAGTTGTATAGTAATAATGACGGTTTTTACTGTCATTATTATATTAAGCTTATGGAAGGGATGATAACTAACAATTCCATTTAATTCTTTCTTTCTGCATGGCCCATCGACCTAGAACTCAGTGTCTTTAGCACTAAGTTTTAGAGATATCGTAGCTCCACTGAGCAATTACAATACTCTTAGCCAGGTCCAGGTAGTCTCTGTTAGTCATTATGGTCAGCTTGTGTGACAAGCTGGGCAGAAGTTGACTTGTCTCAATTGATTTCACTCGGGTGTCTGAAGGTTACCAGGCATCAGGCCAAGGTGGTGAGACTGGCTGAGCTGTGGGCCTCTCCTCATCCTGTAGGTTGTCTCTGATTATTTTCATGACAGTTCTTGCTATGGTCTTTCAAGGAACAAGGGCAGAAGCATGTATGATGCAGAGAGTATACTGTGGCTTTCAACACATCCTATTTGCTTAAGCACATCAATAGGGCAACTCATATTCAAGTACAGTTAAACTACTGTGGGAACAGCTACAAACATTTCAAGAGGTTTTGCTATGAACAGTGGTGATGAATTTGGGACATTGCTGAAATCATTATACCATGCATATTTTATTCATCAATTATATTTTGGAATCTTGTGGTCAAAAAAGCATCCATCCTTTAAAGATGGCCATATGCCAATCTTTGTCTCCTGTGATAATGTTCCCTTCCAGAGCAAAAAGGCTTTTTCCAGTGAGATTAAGAATCTTGAAATAGAGAGGTGATCCTAGTTTCATGCACACTGAACTCTTTGACCCGAAAAAAATGACATTACCATTTACAAAATTCATGGGCAAGAGCCACACAATTGTGTTGCCAAGAAATAAATAGGTATAAATAGATAGATGATAGATGATAGATAGATGATAGATAAAAACATAATGTAACTTTGTGCAATTTTACAATTTTGTGTTACACTGTATGTTAACTGTGAATTTGACAGAAGATAAAATCACTTGGAAGATAGGCCTCAGGGCATGCCTTTGGGGGCCTACACTGATTGCCTTAATTAAGGTGGGAAGGCTTGTGCACTGGGGGAAGTACCATTTTCTAGGTGGAATCCTAGATTGTATAAGTGAACAAAAAGGGAGCAGCCTGCATTAATTTCTCTCTCCTCTTTTAATTAAAGTACCTTTATTGTTAAATACTGCTAACCACAGGATAAAATAAGTCTATTTAAAAAGAAAAGTTTCTGAATTAAAATTCAAAGCATCCTGTCATCAACAAGTATCTACCAAACAGACAGGAAGAGGAAACACTGGTTTGACCTTGCTAATATTAGAATAGCAGTAAAGCCCATTAAGAGAAAACTTACTCTGGTCCAGAGAATAAAACTCTGGCTCTGGAAGAAGCCTAACATCCCAGTTGGACCAGGACAACCACTGAGCCAAGGGACCACCCCCCAAGGAAGGAGGGCTCACATTAAGCCATGTGAAAGATATCAGTGGAATAATTACCAGTCCTTCAATGAGATCATGTATTTTTCCTTCAGAGAATTCCCACTGCATGCAGTAGTTCTCCCTAAGTGCACTTCTCCATGACTGCCTACTTATCTACATTCTTCAGAAGAGCGTAACCACTTCTATTCTTTTTGTCTTTTCTCTCAGCATCCTTCCCTCAACATTTTCAGCCTCCTTACTTTTTCCCTAAAGCTTTCCTCCCGGGCATGTGTCTACTAGCGTTCCATGTCTAACTTCCATGCCTGCTGAAACAGCATGGATTTCTCTCTCTCTCTCTCTCCTTCAGTCTCCTCAGGGCATCTGCTGAGATTTGCAGCTTACCTGCCCTGGGGGAGTTTCATTTTCCTTTGCTGTGATTGTGGATTTGGTGTGACTAGCTGCTTCAAGTTCCTGCCATTTTGATTTGCCACCAGGACACACCATACCCTTTAACTGTGAGCTAGAATAAACCTGTCCTGCCTTGAGTTGCTGCCATCAGAGTATTTCATCATAGCAACAGAAGAGAAACTAAGGCAGGCTACATTCATAGCTGTTCATGGCCACGTGCAACCTGCAGGTCACAAGATACACATGCCTGGGACCTAGACTATCCTGATGGCCCAAATTTAATCACAAAGGTCCTTATACGAGGGTATCAGAAGAGTAAGAGTCAGAGAAGGAGGCTTGAAGGTAGAAGCAAGATCACAGTGGTGTCACAGACCAAGGAACACAGGCTTCTAGAAGAAAGTGCAGGCAAGAAACAGAATCCTCCATAGGGGTCTCAGAAAGACTACAACCATACTCCTATCTTGGATTTATAATCTGTGACATGGAGAAGTATGATAGAGTTATATTGTTTTAACTCATTGTACATGAGGCAATTCATCAGAGTAACAACAGTAAAACCATACCATTCCTTCTCAGTTCAGATGTGGTAAGTTGGGATATTCGCCACATCTGCATTCCCTTTCTTCTGCAGTTTTCTTCAAAAATGTCATGTTATGCTCTGTAGCTTAAAATTTCCCTAAAATCCTATATATTAAAAGTGTGATTCCCAGTTGCTGGACCTGTTGGGGAATGGTAAACTTCCTTCCTGGCCACATGAGGTGAGTAGTTTTCTGGCAGCATCAGCTTCCTTCATGTCCTTTCTTGATACCAGCCTGGAATCAATAGCAGCAGCCAAGTGTGAATGGAACCCTCTAAACCATGAGCCAAAATAGCAGCTTTGTTCTTTATATATTGATGTTTCTCAGGCATTTTGTCACAGCAATAGACAATAGATTAAGTTCATAATTGATTTTTTAATAATTGATTTTTTTTAAAGATCCTGATTATAAGCATGAATATCCCTGGAATCATGAGTATTTTACTTCCTTTTATGATCTGGTTTTCAGACCTGATTATTAAGTGTTTGTTTAGACATCACAGAAAAGGCAAAAAACAAAGGTATATAATGTACAATCTTTCTCAATTCTAGATGATTATAATATCATTTCCTCATAGAATAGTAATTAACTTGTCTGTACATGAAATAAACATTTTATTAAGTGCTTACAATCCACGAGGTATATGTAAACAAAACATACAAGATTCTTACCCTCACAGAACTTGAGTTCTAGTGCAGATCATTGACCACAGAATTGTTTTCAAGAGTGAGAAATGTAATTATAAGTTCTAATATAGGAGATGCAGGACTAGGCTGGTGAAAAGCTGGAGATATGAGTTGGAGAAGGAAGAATTGGTGCTTGGACTAAATTAGTAATTTTTTTTTTTTGGTCCTTTTGTGACCAGGGTCTCCCTGTAGCTCTGGCTGTCCTGGAGCTCACTCCGTAGACCAGGCTGGCCTTGAACTCACAGAGATCCACCTGCCTCTGCCTCCCAAGTGCTAGGATTAAAGGTGTGCACCACCACACCTGGCCTAAATTAGTATCTTAGAAGAATATCTCCCCTGAAGTGGTGATCTGCAGACTCATGGAACTCTTCCACCCCTTGGTCAAGGTTCAGCTGAGTCTGCCCATTTTGACTTTGGACATTGCTATTGGATCACAAAACCTACCGATCATTCTTTGTCCATTCTTTTGTTCTGCTTACCTCTTTCCATTCTCAGTTTTCTACTCAGGCTAAGATATTTTGATTTATTTATTTCATATTTTGAGATTAGATCTTACATAATCCAGGGTGGTCTTGAACTTGCTGTGTAACAAGGTGGATCTTTACCTTGAACTTATGATGTAACCCAATTGCTGGGTTACAACATGTGCCATCCTGTATAACATTATATTGATTGATACAAAGATTCTTATAAACTGAATTAACCGAAGCTACTCAGCACAATGACCTGAATTTTCTTGCCCCAGTAACCTAAGTAAATAGAATACAGTCCCTAGAGACTGAGAAGTAAATTCAAAAGGTGGTACAGAGACCAAGGTTCCAGAGGGAATTTAAACCAATTCCACAGGCAGACACAGACATAGCTCAGCACTTCCATCACTTGGAGGTGTGCCTCACACCTACTTTGAGACAACACAGTTTCTCTTAAGAGGCTGGAAGATCTAAGGTGGAACTCGTGGGCTTGGGTCCCTCTTCTCCACAGTGTCACCCAGGGGCTTGTGAGAGATGTCGATCTGGGCTCCATAAAGGAGTTGGCAATTTCCCTCTGTTCTAAACTGGCAATTTGGAAGGTAAACAGGGCAAAGTTCCCCTCCACTAAGCTCTCCCTTCTTATGTCCTTCTGCTGGGCTCTCTAGATGTTTAGCAGGTGTTCTTCCTTTGTATAACAATACTCAGACTCAAATCTAATTTATTAATTTTTAAATCATGCACATTATGAAAGGAAATGTGTAGAGAGATTACATATCTGACTTCAAATCACACAGCTAATCAGTGACAAATCTAACATTTGGGGAATGGATTCCTGACTCCTCTTCCCAGTCTAAATTCTCACAGCAGCCTTCTTGGAGAGAAAACAACGACTTTGTGACAAAGAGCTACTTTAAAGATGAATTCACAAGTTGAAATTGCATTCTGTACTCAGAATTAATATAATATATGGGAAAAAAGATTATTTTTTTCTAAAATTGCTTACAATATATTCTATGATGTTTCAGGCTGAGTTCTTCCTTTGTTAATTTTCAGGTCCTCGATTGTCAATAATCCATCTTTTCACTGCCTCCAAGACTGGGACGATTTTAAAACAAATGCTCCATAAATTCTTCTTGTTTCCCCTGCAATAATGTTCACTGTCCTTATTACTCATAAACTAGAAGAAAACATGGGCATGCCTCAGTGCTCTCCTCAGAGAAGCTCCTCAGGGTTCCCTTGTACAAATCACAATGTTCTTTTCGTTTGAAATACAGCTTTAACTATATAGCACCTAATAGCAAATTGCAAAAGGATCTTCGCTGTGAACTGCCCCCCCTGCCTCCCCCCAGTCTCTCAGAACTGCTCTTGCACAATCTCCTTATTTGCAATCCTCAAGACTAAGGGAAATTATTAGACAACAGCTACTTCTGTCCCACATTTCCCATCCAACCAGTGTAAGGTGACCAATAATATACTTTACTTCTCTTGTTCTGATGTACACATAAAAAAAAAAACAACCTTAAATTTCTCTAAGACAAGGGATTCACTGTATTCTTACAATGATAGAACTCACAGAGCTAATCAAAGTATTTCATAATGTGTATGGAAGCATTATTAAAATTATCAAAGCATTCCATGGTTTGAATAATATCATGAGGAAAATGAAATAGTATTCACAGTCTATCTCCTGTTTGTCTGTGTTTCATGTTACCTCAGGCACTGACAAATGCAGTCTGTGCATTGTTTGCCTCATTCCCTGAGCCAGAGAGCACACAACTAATTAACTAGAGTCCCATTGCCAAGCCTTATGTGTCCTCGGAATCTTCTTAACACAGCCTTAGGCAGCCACAAGCAAGTCTATCATCTGTGTAAACTTTAAAGTATTCGGTAAGTAAATCCATACTATATTTTACACATATTTACAGTAGCAGAGACATCATCTTCTAAACAGCAATCAGGCAGTGACTGCATATTTGATTATCATTTTCCCTTTACTTTGTCCACCGTAAACTTAAAAAAAGTTTACTCAGTTTACAAGGCCATCCCAGAAATTCCTCTTCCATTAGTGCAAACTTTCAGAACCTTACTATTCTCATAGACAGGAAAGAGATGACCTAGATTAAGTCTCCCAGCTTTAAATCTATTACTATTCCAAAGAGAATTAGATGAAATACACCCTTGCACACACACACACACACACACACACACACATGGTTATATGCATGTACATACACACACTCATGCTTACATACACACATGTATACATATTGTCATGCACTAAACATTCATACACACCTCATAAACGCACACTCATACATACATATATACCTACAGATATGCACTCACACACATATAAATGCATACACACTCATATATGCATGTACATGCACATTCATACATTCGTACCTATACACACACTCATACACATATACACAAACACATACACACATGTATGTACACACTCGTAGGTATGTACACACACACTCATACACATATATACTCAGATATCCACACTCATATCCACACATTCATATAGACACATATACATAATTTAAATAGATTCTCCTGCACCAGGGCCCACACCTACTTGGCTTAGCTAGTTAGATTGTCCACACACTGTCCCTCCCCATTCCCAGCCTGAGCCTAAGTCCACTCCTGCTTATCCTGCCTGAGACCTTCAGACTACACTGGTAAGTCAGCCTCAGCCCATTGCGTCTTGATGTCCCTGTATCCTGACCAGAAACATTCTGTCTTCCCATATTGTCCCTAACCTCACCTTGGCCCCAGGCCTCTCCTTATCTTCCTGCTTGAGACCTCCTGACTAGCCTGCCAGAATCCAGCCACTGGATCACATAGTTTCTAATTGAGTCTAGGCCCCTTCAACAACCTGCTGAAAAACTCTTGACTAATCAGTTTGGAACTATCCTGTCCCACCTTAAAAAAAATCAACAGTGAGACCCAGAGCACAGACCACCTAAATAGTCACACTAAATTGATATTTATTTGAGGATACTACAGTCTAAGTTTCCCAGGAGTGTCTCTGAAACAGTAGTTCTTAGATAAAGAGAAGACATTTTCAAGTAACATAATGATCTATGCCAATAACAAGTAGACAGATTTAGTACATAATGCATTTTTCTGTCATTAGTAAGCTATGATATTTTGATGGGATTAGTGCCAGTATATAATACAGTTATGACTGAAACTTAGTCACTACAATAGTAGCTAGCTTGTCAACAAAGCATACAAACATAAGCAGAAAAAGTCTGTGGTTTACCAGTATCAAAGAAATGCCAATTTTTGCTTATTGCAATTTCCCCCACTCTAGATAAATCTTTCTACCTGATCAGCAGTGAAAAGATCACATTTCAGTTGGAGGTGGCAAGGGAAACCTTAAGCCACTGAAAAGAACAAATCCCAATTTGCAGAGAATGGATCACATATTAGGCTGACTTCCAGCAGCCTTCTTTACACAGGTTAGACAAGTGTAGATACAACCTAAGTTAAAGCAACTCAGAGCAAGTACTGTGCAAGAGACTAGGAAGAGCAACAGCAACAGGAACTAAGGAAAGAAAGAGATAAAACTGCATTTCTCTAAGCAGAAATTAGCCTTAAGAAGCTCCAGCCAGGTCTGCTTGCCAGGGACTAAGTATCATCACCCTGGAGTCATCCACAGCTAGTGTACTTGAGAGAGGACAGAACTTACATGGACCAAATTAGGCAAGGATAACTTTCACCCCGAGATAGAGTTTAGGCATATTGCACTAATGAGAGGCGTTCCTTCTCTAAGACAACACGCTGTCCGCTGATTTTACAGAAGTCCTGGTGCTCTCTCAGAAAGAAAAATAGGTGTAGGATGGCCAACAGTGTATTGGTTACTGACTTTGTAAGCAGTTCCTGTGATTCACATTTAGCTGGAAATTTTACTCTTAGGGTTAACATCTTTTACTAGTTGTCTCATTTTATGTTGTCATTGTGGTCGTTGCCGGTTTTCATGCTACCCTATGCTTCTTTTGAACTCACTACATAACCCAGGCTACACTCAAACTTGAGAGAATCCTCTGCTTCAGCTTCCCATGTGTAGGGATTACAGGTATAAGCCACACACCTAATAGTCTTTATTAGTTGTAGATACCTCAGGCTTGAGTCTTTAGAGTCAGTAGTTTGATTCTTCTGATGGGATCACACATCCTTTAGGCCATGTGATTTGCATGGGCTGATGAAACATAAGACAGCAAACAGCTGTCCTGAAAATTAACATATCAAAGCAATGAAGGGTAGCTTACCCACCTTCACCTAAGCACGAAAGCTGAAAAGGAATACTTTATAATGAGATAAGGTGGATCTAAACTCATACTTCTCCAATTGAAGCTGGGGAGAACAGTCTGAATAAAATCATGGGTGGGGTCTGACTGGAGGACACAGTTCCAGACATAATTCCAGCAACATCATTGCAGGACACTTACAGTTCCAAACTATACCTGTATTTTGTCAAGTGCTTTCTCTTCATCAATTGAGATGATTGTGTGATTTTTTTTTCTTTCAATCCATTTGTGTGTTTTATGATATCTATTGATTTATGTATGTTGAACCATCCCTGCATCTCTGGTATGAATCCAAGTTGATCATGATAGATGATCTTTTTGATGTGGGTCTGTATGCAATTTGCAAGTATTTTGTAGAGAATTTTTTCATCTGTGTTCATTAATAAGATGGTTCTATAGTTTTCTTTTTTGGTTGTGTCTTTTGCCTGGTTTTGGTATTAGAGTGATGCTGCTTCATAGAAGGAGTTTGGGAGATTTCCCTCTGGATCCTTCTGAATAGTTTGAGTACTAATGGTTGTAAGAAATCCAGCATCCCTTCTTGTTTAAAGTTCTAGAAGGAATTGGACAGAAGGGAACATTCCTAAATATAATCAAAGCCATATGCAACAAACCCATAGCCAACGCCATCTTAAATGGAGAAAAACTAGAAGTATTCCTCTTAAAGGCAGGAACCAAGCAAGGCTGCCTCCTATCACCACTCAATATAGTGCTTGAAACATTTGCTAGGGCAATAAGGCAAGAAACGGGAAATTAAAGGAGTAGTAATTGGAAAAGAGGAAGTCAAAACTATCCCTGTTTGC
This sequence comes from Rhizomys pruinosus, assembly GCA_009823505.1. NCBI lineage: Eukaryota > Metazoa > Chordata > Mammalia > Rodentia > Spalacidae > Rhizomys > Rhizomys pruinosus. The sequence continues at coordinate 588,915 of VZQC01006772.1, forward strand.
AGATGATATGACGGTTTACCTGAGGGATGCTAAAAACTCCACCAGAAAACTAGAAACAAGACTTTCAGTAAAGTGGCAGAATACAAAATTAACCTAGAAAAATCAGTAGTCTTTCTTTACACCAACAACAAGAAACTGGAGAAGGAATATAAGGAGACCTTCCCACTCACAATGGGCTAAAAAAAATACCTGGGGACAAACCTAACCAAAGATACCAAATCTCTACAACACAAATTTTAAACCCCTGAAGGAGGTTGAAGAAGATATCAAAAGATGGAGAAAATTCCCATGCTCATGGATTTGAAAAATTAATATAGTAAAAATGTCCATTCTACCCAAATTAATATACAGATTCAATGCAATCCCAATTAAAATCCCCATGAGTTTCTTCAGACTTAGAAAAAAAATCTTTAAATTCATATGGAAAAACGAAAGACCCCAAATAGCTAAAGCAACCCTGAATGAAAAATGCAATACAGGGGGGAACACCTTATTGGACTTCAAGCTGTATTACAAGACTATAGTCATAAAGACAGCCTGGTACTGGCACAAAAACAGACCCATTCACCAATGGAACAAAACTGAAGATCCAAACTTTAGCTCATACAATTTCAACCATCTCATATTTGATAAAAGGGCCAAAAAAGCTCATTGGAGGAAAGATAGCATCTTCAGCAAATGGTGCTGGCAAAACTGGATCACCATATGTAGAAGAACAAAATTAAACCCCTCCCTCTCACCCTATACAAAAATCAACTGCAAGTGGATCAAACACCTCAACGTGAAACCTGAAACTCTGAAGGTGATAGAAGAAAAAGCTGGCAGCAACCTACAAGACATAGGCATAGGAAAAGACTTTCTAAATCAGACAGCAGCTGCACAGGAAATAAAGTTAACAATTGACAATTGGGACCTCATTAAGCTCAAAAGCTTCTATACAGTGAAAGAAACAATCAGGGAAGTGAAGAGAAAACCCACAGAGTGGGAGGAAACCTTCACCAGTGATACATCTGACAGAGCATTAATTTCCAGAATATATAAACTCCTCAAAAAACAAAGAAGTAAGAAAACAAATGACTCACTCAAAAGATTGAGTAAAGAGCTGATCAGAGACTTCACCAGTGAGGAAGTAAAGATGGCTGAGAAACATCTTAAAAAGTGTTCAACATCGCTTATAATTAAGGAAATGCAAATTAAAACCACTCTCAGATATCATCTCACTCCGATATGACTGGCTAGGATCAAGAAAACAAAGGACACCAAATGCTGGAGAGGTTGTGGGGAAAGGGGAACACTCAACTGCTGATGGTGAGAATGTAAACTCACACAACCACTGTGGAAACCGGTGTGGAGAACCCTTAAATGACTCAAAATGACCCTAACACCTGATCCAGGCATACCACTGCTGGGTATATACCCACAAGACTCATCCTACTGGAAAGATACATGCACATCTATGTTTATTGCAGCCCTCTTCACAATAGTAAAGAGCTGGAAGCAACCCAAATGCCCCTCAACTGATAAGTGGATAACAAAAATGTGGTACATGTACATGATGGAGTTCTAAGCAGTGGTAAAGAAAGATGACATCATGAATTTTGCAGGTAAATGGATGGAACTCGAAGCCATTATGCCAAGTAACATAGTCCCCAAAAAACAAATGGGGAATGGTCCCTCATTTGTGGATGTGAGGACCAAATCCCCCAATTGAAAGGCAAGCTGAACAATGTTATTGTTATATTTCTTTCTATCTGGAAGCAATTATGATGTTTAATGCGAATCTCTTAATGAGCCCTAGAATTAACTTACCACTTACTTTTAGACATGGTAATTGATGTATATGGGTGGAAGGTATATATTCATATTTTAGAGTAATATAAAATTAAAGGGAAAATGTGAACTCCTAAACATATATTAGATTTAACATACAGTTTATTCCTGGAGGACATAATTATGGTACATATATGACATTTATATAGGCATATTTTGGAGCAATACAATTGGGAAGGATTTACAACAACATAAGGACTGGGTCAAAGAATGGACTGATATAGTTAAATTCTGCCCCAAACAATAAACTTTTGCAGAGAAAAACTTTAAAAAGATGAAAGATGCAGGATATGTATGGCAGAATGCATGATCTGGGGTAGGGTGGGGGGAAGGGAAAGGGGAATATGTCTAAATTGAACTGAAAAATGATGTCTGAAATACACAAAACATCAATAAAAGTATTATATTAAAAACAAAAAAGATATCTGGAGAATGTCCTCAGAGTTCAGGCCCTCTTTTTTTTTTTAGTTGCCTAGTTTTCTCCATTAGATTTCTTTTTTTTTCTTTTCTTTTTTTTCACATAAATTTATTTTTTTAACAAATCTAGACCCGTGTTCCCCCCATTCCCCCACCCCGCCAGAGCTCATCATTCTGCCAAACATGCTTTTCATCTCTTTCTCAGTCTTTCTCAATATTCTCCATGAGGAAGTTGACTGTTTTGAGCAGAAGTTCACTGTTTCAGTCAGTTCTTCGATGCAGTCCTTTCTGTTGTTGTTGTTTCCAATATGCATCGCACCCAAGTGCTTTGGACAAAAGCTCAGGCCCTCTCTTAAAAACTTAAGAGTAAGACATTTTAATTCTGATACAACTGTCATTTTGATGTACTAACACAGCAATAGGTCAGTGTATTGTTTTGTCATTTTCTTCCATAGATTTGGGGATTAACCATTCAGCATAGTGTAGCTCATTCTGACACACATGGAGGCTTCCTCTAAGATTTGCTGCTATAGCAAAATTATGTGAGGAAAGCCAATAGTGACAATTTCATTGCACACAATGTTGGGTTTAAAGTCCACTAGGTTAATCTAACATAACCACTTTTCAAAAGTCTATAGTCAAATAAGTGTTAGAATCTCTGGTGGCTTAAACTCTCTTTTCTAATACTTCATGGGCAATGAGTTACAAGTCTTGCATTGAAATACTGCATTAGTTACATATACTCTTATTATAGTTATTCCTATATCCATTAAATTCCCTGTATTCTTGGAATAATACATTACCAATGATGAAGATGATCTAGGATTTAACAAACATGGGAACTATTTTCTTCAGATCCCAACTCAGTAGAAGTATCACTCTTCTTCTGGAGGTTCTTGACGATATCTTTTGTTCTCAACTGGTCATGCATTCCAAATTAAAAATAATATTTTGTTCCTAAATATGGCTCTGTGTTTTGGAGAAACTGCTTCATATGACATATTTGTATCTTTTGTCTCTGGAAGTGCTAGCGGTGGTCCTTTCTCCTTTCCCTAAAATCAAGAAGGCAGCCATGAAATTGTGGAAGAATTGGAAGAGTGGGTAGGACACAGATTCTGTAGATCTTTATGTTTCCTTTTAAATCAGATTCCCAAATGAAGCTTCGTCAGTCTGTAGGATGCTAACATCTCTGCTAGAGGAGTCTAGATTTAAATAAAATTATGAAAACAGGGACAAAGGTATTTGGGATGCATTTCTCAGAATATATTGGAATGTGTATTCATGCATTCAATTTGCAACATCAATGAGAAATTTGACTCCCTCTTTACTATGTGTGAGTACATACTGTTTTTCTGCCTGTATATATATATATATGTATATATATATATACATATATATATGTATATATATATATATATATACATATATATATGTATATATATACACATATATACATATATACAGTGTTTATTATATATAGTGTTTATTATATAGAAATAAATAATGAATAGGGATTTTATTGACATGTTCAAATGTTATTGAATTACATTTGACTATGGACTTAACCTACCTTTACAGAGGAACTTACCAGAAGGCTACAAACTAAAGAACATTTAGGCAAAACCCTGAAAATAAGAATATGTCTCTAGTAAATGTACTTATAGTCTTTTTTACTGAAGTCACATCAACCCATTGGATTCAGACCACTAATATTCAAAAAATTTAAATAGAAGCCAAATGAATATGTAAACAAGATTTTTAATGTTTTGTTACATGTGAGAGTATGTTGGTAAATGTATATTAACTGTTTTTCTGAGAAAATAAGTAAGCTCAATATTTTCAGAGCTTACATTTTCTATGGTATAAATAACCCCAACAAACTATTTTATACTAACTCGCTTTGGAGAAGAGCTACTTACTTTTTGTGTGGATTAGCCCACTATCTTATCTTTACTGTTAAGGACTGGTTAAAAAAAAAAAAAGCAACCAGACAAAGAATTGTTCTAAATCCAAGTATCTTGACACCCCTTCTAAATGTGAAGGATTTGTCTTCTGTGATTATCATTTGGCATTTAAATTCATAGTCACTTATAAAGGTCTCATATCTTCTGTGTGCGTGTGTGTGTGTATGTGTGTGTGTGTGTGTGTCTGTGTCTGTGTCTGTGTCTGTGTGTGTGTCTCTGTGTGTGTCTGTGCCTGTGTCTGTGTATGCGTGTGCATTCATGTAGAAATGTGCACATGTGGGCAGATGTGCATGCAGTGGTCAACAGAAATCATGTTCTTCAGTTGTCATTCACCTTGCTTTTGGACACAGGGTCTCACTGAAGCTGGACTTTGTGTTTATGCTAGCCAGGCTGGCTGGTATGTTCTGGAGCTGTACTAATCTTCGCACTCCCATACTGGAATTACAGATGCCCAAAGATGCTCCCAGGTTTCATGTGGTGCTGTTGATTGAACTCAGGTCCTTTTGTTTGCAAAGCAAGAATTTTACTTACTGAGCCATCGCCCCATCCCCATATAGATTTAAAAAAACTTTTTTTAAAATTTTATTTATTTATGTATGTGTATGAATGTACTGTCTGCATGCAGGTCTGTGCACCCGTGTCGTGCAATGCTGCGGAGGTCAGAAGAGGGTCTCGGACTCCCCTGGAACTGGAGTTCTCCTGGAATTGGAGTTTCAGACGGTTCTCGGCCGCCATGTGGGTGCTGGGGATCGAACCCGGGTCCTCTGTAAGAACGGTCGGCGCTCTTAACTGCTAGCCCATCTCTCCAGCCCCCCCATATAGATGTTTAAATGTAAAAATAAATTTGATATTCTTTTATAGGTATATGCCTTAAATTTCGAGAAGAATATTTTTGTAATGTTCCACCCAGAGTCTTTTCCCTATCTTCTGTTTCCTCAGTGGATGACTTTTAAATAGTTTTCATGCTCAAGTAATGGTAAAAGTTTCCCTGTACTCCTGTTCTGAATAAATTCAATTTAATATTTTTATTTGCATTAATTCTTGGAAAAAAAATCCTAAGAAGCCATTATAATTGTAAGGCTCTATTTCAAATGACATCTGTCAGTGTTGTTTACAGTTACTTGAAATTTCAGGTTTTGAACATAATAATTACAGGGAAAGAGGCTGAGGAATAATGATATTTTATAGAGATTTATATTGAGGTAAGTTCATCAGGAAATCAGTTCACAATACAGCCTACTTTCTTCCAATATAAATGATCAGGTTGTAAACACAGAATTGTAGCCTTAAAAAATAATTCACTATTCCATTATTTATAGGCACAAATGCCCAATCTGATTACAAAATATGCTTTAAGCAGCTGTTAAAAGGCTCTTTGGTTCATTTTTATTTCTAAGAAAGGAAATATTAATATTGTTGAATGTTCAAATTATGCAAGCGACATTCATTGTACAATGTAGTATTCATTAGTCACTGAATCAATGGAAAGAACAAAAAGCAATTGATTCAAAATAAAAGTTTAGAGACATTCATATGTGTGTATATGTGTTTATTTTCTGTTTCTCTAATATTCTGCATCAGGAGACAAAATGGTATTCATCAAAATGAGCTAGTTTTATGGGAAATTGGTGCAATTCAGCATCCTTTCCCAAATTGGAGCAATTTAGATAGGAATAAATTATAACGGTGCTTTTCTCAGACTTCTTAGCATGTGCCAAAAGTATTCATTAGTTGTCCCCACAGAAGATCCGGGCACTACAAACCATTGCATCCGGATGGGCGCACAGAGCCCCATTATCACCACAGATAACATCAGTATCTAAGACCATGTATGTTTCCAAGATCGAAGAAGCAAAAGAGCATGGATCATTTTGGTTATGTAGGAGTGCTCTGGAAAATAAGAACCCAACTTCAACTTTACTGGCCCCATTTATTTTGAGCTTGGAAGCTGTTGTTTAGAATAAAAGATGGGAGAAGACTAAAGGGAAGATGCAGTCTGTGTCTTGGAAGGAGATAAAATGTCAACAGCTGAGCGATGAAATTCTAATTCTATTATTCTCCAATGTATTTCTGTAATTCATGGACTATAATAAAATTTAAGTGTAAACTATTTGTTAATAATCCAAAGATTAATTTTTTGCTTAGACTTGTTTAAACCATATGACATTTTGGCAAGCATTCATTGAATTTTAAAAGTTTGAATAACAGGTTTAAAAAATAGGTGGAACAAAAAATGAACAAAGCCAGGCCCAGCATGGTGACATACACTTTAATCCTAGCACTTGGGAGGCAGAGGCAGGAGGATCTCTGTGAGTTCAAGGCCAGCCTGGTCTACATAGTGAGTTTCAGGACAGCCAGAGCTACAGGAAGACCCTGTCTCAAAAAGACCAAAAGAAAAAAAATGAACAAAACCACAAATTTTATACATTAATATATATATATATATATATTTGAGACAAGGTGTCCCTGGAGGCCCAGGTAGCCTGGAACTCACTGTGTAGACCAGGTTGGGCTCTATCTCAGACAGATCCATCTGCTTCTGCTTCCTGGGTCCTGGGTCTAAAGGGCTATACCACCACGCCAATCTCAAGTACTTTTATAACAGAAGATTTCCCATGTGTTATACTGTGGTCCATAAAAGGTAGGAGAGAGTGGGGTTGCGGTGGGTTTTTAAGAAATAATGGCTGAGAATGCTCCAAATTTCCTGCAAGGCACAGTAGAATGAGTCAAGAGATCTAACAAAGCTCAAGTATTTAAAAATGGAGAGGAAGAATCGAGAATGACCCCCGGACCAACCAAAGCCATGTGCCAATGCATCCCTGCTTCCAGCACCTGCGTGCCCGCTGCTCCATGCCCAAGAGAAAGGCTGAAGGGGATGCTAAAGGGGTTAAGGCCAAGGTGAAGGACGAGCCACAAAAGATCTGCAAGATTATCCACTAAACCTGCTCCTCCAAAGCCAGAGACCTGCAAAGAAGGGAGAGAAGGTGCCCAAAGGGAAAAGGGGAAAGCTGATGCTGGCAAGGACGGGAATAATCCTGCAGAAAACGGAGAAGTCAAAACAGAGCAGGCGCAGAAAGCTGAAGGTGCTGGAGATGCGGAGTGAAGTGTGTGCATTTTTGATAACTGTACTTCTGGTGACTATACAGTTTGAAATACTATTTTTATCAAGTTTTATAAAAATGCAAAATTTTGTTTTACTTTTTTTTAAAGCTATGTTGTTAGCACACAGAACACTTCATAGATTTGGGGGGAGGAACATGTGTAACTAACGATGTCTCCCAAGCTGGATTGATGTGGGGGAAACGCCTTTCCCGGCTAGTTCTGAAAAACTCCTCTTGGCTCCCGGGAGGGGACTTCCTGATGTTGACACACATGGCCCCCTTGGCACATAATGCTTGCGGTGTAGAAAAATTCAAAATTATTTTTTACATTTTTAATGTTTATTGATAGATATAAGTATATAAAACCAGGGCGTGAACATGATTTGATAGATTGAGTAGACTTAATTTCAATACTACAATAAGGGAACAATCCAAATTCTCACCATTTGTCTCACACCCACAAAAACCACTTCGAGGGCATTAACAATCTCTCAAATCTGTTCAGTTTTGTGCAAGTAAACCTTGTTTCTTTTTAAAAAGACTTGTGCACTTGCCCAGGCTCAAGGATATTGAAATCTAACACATAAAGCCCATTACTAGAGGTAGAAATACAGGCAATGTACTATTACAGCAACAGCCATCAATTACAGTAAGTCTTTTCTGTAACAACCAAATGGGTAATCTAATATTGCAACAACTCAAGTATTACTGAGCAAAATGCATTTCTACAATATTCAGTGTTTCTATTCAATTTTCTAACTTTAAACAGCCTATGATAACTGGAAGCAAAGAAGGTCCTTGCAATAGACTGCCTCTGCTTGAGAACCTGTGATGTAATTATTGCATGCTCCACAGAGCATATGTGCCTGCCTGTAAGAATTGTAGACAGGCCAAACAACGGTTCTCTTTTTTTTTTCTTTTTTTTCTTTTTGTCTTTTTACTAAGATCTCAAGTTTTGTGTCTGCATTACAGTTTCTCTGGTCTCACTGATTATTTATTTCTGGTTGTACTTTCCTTCTGGATGCTTAAGGCCATACAGATAGCCCAGATTAACTAAAGTTTTGTTTTGTTGAGGTCAGTTGAGGATATGGTTCTCAAGATTCTCTCAGGTTTTTTTTTGGGGGGGGGAGGGTGGGAGCCCCTTTCTTCTTTCAGCTCCTCATCCACCAGTTCTATCCACATCAGGACAAAATTAGGTCTTGCTAGACCAGGCTTCCTTTTCGAAGGATGAGCAAACTTTCCTCTGTGTAGACTGGACACTGGCTGATGTCCCCTTAGTGGCTCTCCAAGACCTCCCTGAACAGGAAGAATGGTGACCCACTTCTGCAGGACTTTTCAAGAGATGCCCCCACGTATAATCCCCTAAGACTTGGGTGACCTCTGAGGGCAAGCAACAAAGTTGTCCCCCAGGTCCCTCGGTCAAATTGGTAGGGGCTTCAGATATGATTGTTAAGCATCCAGAAAGGCTAAGTTGCACCAGCCTGTTACATTGCACCTATATTAACATTGTATCCTTTGGAAACAAACTTGTTATTTCCATAGCATATTTCTTGATTCACATCTTTCCATTTTAATCCCATATTACTCTACAAGATGCACACATGTCCTCCATCATATTCTAAAAGTCCAAGGTCTGAGAATACATGTTCTATCAGCTCTAGATCCTGTAGGGATTCCCAATACAAGAGCATAGTTGTCTTCAAATGGTGAGGAATATGATATTAACATTGCTCATGTTGTCCTACACATAGGTACTTGGAACTAGCATCCATGGATGAGGGATACCATTCCTCTTTTGTTTTTCTGGGACTGTGTTACTTCACTTAGCATAAAATCTTCTAGTTCCATCCATTTACCTGCAAATGTTATGATGTCATCTTTCTTTACAGCTGCATAGTACTCCATTGTGTAGATGTACCACATTTTCTGTATCACTCATCAGTTGTGGGGCATCTGGGTTGGTTCCAGTTCTTTGCTATTGTGAAGAGAGCAGCAACAAACATGGCTGTACATGTGTCTCTGCTGTAGGAAGAGTCTGATGGGTATATACCCAGAAGTGGTATGGCTGGGTCAAGGGGTAGGCTCATTTTGAGTCTTTTAAGGGTTCTCCATACTGCTTTCCATAGTGACTGTACAAGTTTGCATTCCCACCAGCAGTGGGAATGTTATCCACACCCTCTCCAGCATTTGGTATCATTTGTTTTCTTGATCCTAGACAGCCTTACTGGGGTGAGATGATATCTTAAAGTGGTTTTAATTTGCATTTCTTTAATTATTAGTGATGCTGAACACTTTTTAAGATGTTTCTCAGCCATCTCCATTTCCTCACTTGTGAATTCTCTGCTCAGCTCTTTACTGCATCTTTTGAGTGAGTCATTTGTTTTCTTGCTCCTTTGTTTCTTGAGTAGTTTATATATTCTGGAAGTTAATGCTCTGTCAGATGAATCAGCAGTGAAGGTTTCCTCCCACTCTGTGGGTTTTCTCTCCACTTCCCTCATTGTTCTCTTGCTGTACAAAAACTTTTGAGTTTAATAAGGTCCCACTTGTCAATTGTTGACCTTATTTCCTGTGCAGCTGCTGTCTGATTTAGAAAGTCTCTTCCTACACCTATGTCTTGTAAGTTGCTGCCAACTTTTTCTTCTAACACCTTCAGGTTTTGGGTTTCAAATTGAGGTTTTTGATCCATTTGGAGTTGATTTTTGTGCAGGGTGGGAGGTAGGGGTTTAATTTTATTCTTCTACAAGTGGTGATTCAGTTTTGCCAGCACCATTTGCTGAAGATGCTATCTTTCCTCCATTGAGTCTTTTTGGCCCCCTTGTCAAATATAAAGTGGCTGAAATTGTATGTGCTCAAGTTTGGAACTTCAGTTTTGTTCTATTGGTCTACAGGTCTGTTTTTGTGTCAGTACTAGGCTGTTTTTATGACTATAGCACTGTAGTATAGTTAGATGTCTGGTATAGAAATTCCCCCTGGATTGCTGTTTTCACTCAGAGTTGCTTTGGCTATTCGGGGTTTTTTGTTGTTCCATGTAAATTTAAGAAATTTTTTTCCAAGCCTGTGAAGAATGTCCTAGGGATTTCCGTTGGAATTGCATTGAATTGATATATTAATTTGGGTAGAATGGACATTTTCACTCTGTTAATTTTTCCAATCCATGAGCATGGGAGGTCTCTCCATCTTCTGATGTCTTCTTCAATCTCCTTCTTCAGGAGTTTATAATTTTCATTATAGAGATCATTAATGTCTTTGTTTAGGTTTATTCCTAGGTATTTTATTGTTTTTGAGGCCATTGTGATTGGGAAGGTCTTCTTGTATTCCTTCTTCAGTTGCTTGTTGTTGGTGTAAAGAAAGGCTACTGATTTTTCTAGGTTAATTTTGTAACCTGCCACTTTACTGAAACTCCTAATCATTTCTAGGAGTTTTCTGGTACAGATTGTAGCAGCACTTAGGTAAACTATCACATTGTCTGCAAAGAGGGATAGTTTTACTTCCTCTTTTCCAATCAGTATTCCTTTGATTTCCCTTTCTTGCCTTATTGCCCTAGCCAGTGTTTCAAGCACTATATTGAAGAGGAGTGGTGACAAGGGGCAGCCTTGAAGGGTTCCTGCCTTTATGGGGAATCCTTCTAACTTTTCTCCATTTAGGATGATGCTGGCTGTGGGTTTCTTGTATACGGCTTTGATTATGTTGAGGAATGATCCTTCCAGTCCAATTCCCTCTAGTACTTTAATCATGAAGGGATGTTGTATTTTGTCAAAGGCTTTTTCTGCCTCAATTGAGATGACTGTGTGGTTTTTGTCTTTCAGTCCATTTATGTGTTTTATGATATTTACTGATTTTTGTATGTTGAACCATCCTTGCATTTCTGGTATGAATACAACTTGATCATGGTGGATGATCTTTTTGATGTGGGTCTGTATATAGTTTGCAAGTATTTCATTGAGGACTTTTGCATCTGCATTCATTAATGAGATGGATCTGTAGCTCTCTTTTTTTGTTGCATCCTTGCCTGGTTTTGGTATTAGAGTGATGCTGGCTTCATAGAAGGAATTTGGGAGATTTTCCTCTGCTTGTATCTTTCTGAACAGTTTGAGTAATAATGGTTGTAAGTTCTCTTTAAATATTTTATAGAATTCTGCTGTGAAACCATCTGAGCCTGGGCTTTTTTTAGTTGGGAGATCTCTTATTACATTTTCAATTTCTTTGTATATTATGGGTCTGTTTAAGCTGTCAGTCTCTACTTTGTTTAGCTTTGATGATTCTCTGGATTGCAGATATTCATCCATTTCTCTTAGGTCTTCAAATTTGGTAGAGTATAGGTTTTTGAAGAACTCCTGTATGATTGTCTGGATCTTTTCATTGTCCATTGTGATATTTCCCCTTTCATTATGAATTCTATTGATTTGGCATTGCTCTTTCTTTCTTTTGGTTAACTGGGCTAGAGGTCTGTCTATCTTGTTTATTCTCTCAAAGAACCAAGTTTTGGATTCATTGATTTTTTGTATTTTTTTTTTGTTCCTATTTCATTGATTTCTGCTCTGATTTTTGTTATTTCTTCCTATCTGTTGTGTTTAGGGTTCATTTGCTGTTGTCTTTCAAGTATTTTTAGCTGCAGTGTTAGCTCATTTATTTGTGATCTTTCTATTTTTTTTAATGTGGGCACCCAGGGCTATAAACTTCCCTCTTAGGACTGCTTTTAAAGTGTCCCATAGGTTTTGTTATGTTGTACTGTCATTGTCGTTTAGTTCCAGGAATGCCTTTATCCTTTCTTATTTCCTCTTTGACCCATTCATTATTCAGGAGTGTGTGGTTGAGTCTCCATGTATTCCTGTAGGTAGCAGGACTTGTCGTGGTGTTGATATTGAGCTTTATTGCACTATGGTCTGATAGGATGCATGAAATTATTTCAATTTTTTATATCCTCCTCTCCCTCCACCTTAAAAATCAACATAGACTTAACTCCCTTAAAACCAGAGATCTGTTGGAACTTGACCCCCTAAATTGGTTTTGCCCGGTATATTGGGCAATTTGGACTGCAGTGACATCACTGGGAAGGTTCCTCAGAAGAGTAGTGGTTCCTTTTCTAAAAGATTGTGGATTTTCAGATTGATAATTCTGCCCTATTCATTTTGTTTCCTGAAAGTCAGGGTAGGCTTGTGAAAAGTTGTTAAACAACATGCTGATTGTGAACTGTCAACCCTCACTCTAAACTCTCCCCATTCAGAGCACCAAACAAAGACTTCATTGGATTTTAGAGTGGCTTTCTGATTTTGGTAGTCCATACAAGAAGGGAGCTGGAAATTTCTTGTATGCTGTTAACGATTGTCTGCCCATATCCTGCCTGAAATACCATGATTGTTTATGAGAAGTGTCTTTAATAAATCTGGATACAGTTTGGCTTGGATTAAAAGAAATAAAAATAAATAAAAGTGGCAAAGGTACAATGCTGTAAGTAAAGCCGGATATTCTATACTTCATATGGTAGATGAGATTTTGGTTTATTTACAGATTTCTCTCTCTCTCATCTTTTCTCCTCCTACTTTCTCTCCCTCTCCTTCTCCCACTCCTTTTACATATATCTCCATTAATATAATCCAATAGCAACAACTATAATAAAAGATATAGCACTACATTACGTAGTCATAATCCAAAACCAAATCAAGATAGAAACCCCCAGAAGTAGGCAAGAAAGGAGAAACAGATGAATTAAGGACCAAAAAAGACAAATACAAAGCAAATAATAAAATTGTGAATCTAAATCCACATGTGTGTATATGTGTGTGAGTATATACATATATATGCACATACATATATCTGTATATGTAGATAACCACACACACACACACACAGACATTATTACAATTTTGGATACAACAAACAGAACCTGAAAATACATGAAGGAGAAATGTACAGCTGAAAGAAGTAGACTAATCTGCACTTCCATTTGCAGGTTTCAACACACCTTCTTAGAAACCATTAGAACCACTAGACATGACATCAGCCAAAAGAGCCAGAAATACAACTGGAAAAAAAATCATTGACATATACAGAACACTGCACCCAAGAACAACAAAATATACATTTTATTCTGTGGTAGTCCATATCTTGAACTATAAAACAAATATTAAAATATTAATTAGCAAATATAATTATGGTCATGCTCTGTGATTACAATCTACCAAACATGGTAAATTTCATTGTCAATTTGATTAGGTTTGGAATCTCATAAGAGACAAACTTTGGGGGCGTGTCCAGAGAGGATTAACAAAGGAGACTCTGAATGTGAGGAGACTCACCCCGAACATTGGGTCCCAGAATGAACAAAAAGGGGAAAAAAACAGAGAAAGCTGAGTGCCAGCTTCCCTCTGCTTTCTCATCTGGCTCGATGGGATCTGCAGCCTGCACTCTGGCTGCCACAGCTGAGGTTTCTCACACTACTGTGCCTTTCTAGCTATATAGCCTCCAACTGAAGCCCAGATAAGCTCTCCCAGGTTGCTTCTGAGAGGTGTCTTCTCACTCCACCAATGATAGACAAGTGTAAAATATCTACGCAGGTGGAAATATCATATTTTAAAATGTGAATTTCTGTGACTTCAAGGACAGCCTGATACAGATAGTGAGTTCCAGGCCAGCTGGGCTACAGGGAAACCCTGGCTTGGAAAGAAAGAAAAAGAAAGAAGAGAGAAAGAGAAAAAGAGAGAAAGAGAGAAAGAGAGAAAGAGAGGGAGAGAGGGAGAGAGGAGGGAGGGAGGGAGGGAGGAAGGGAGAGAGAGAGGAAGGGAGAGAGAGAGGAAGGGAGAGAGAGAAGAAGGAAGGAAGGAAGAATAAAAGGAAGGAAGGAAGGAAGAAAGAGAGAGAGAAAGGAGGGAGGGAGGAAGGAAGGAAAGGAAGGAAAGGAGAAAGAGAAAAAAACCACATGGTCACATCAATAGATCTTCTGAATACATTAATTACCATAAGTTTAACTAATTTTTTTTTCAAAAATTCATTTTATAAAAGCATTATCATACTTATACCAAAAGCAGATGAAATAAACTATAAAGGAAAGGAAACCACATGAACTTAAGTTCTCAAGAAAATATTAACAATTTAGATTAATAATGTATATAAAGAAATATACTCATGTCCAGATGAAATTTGTTTCAAGCGTACAAATATGTATGTATTTTTAAAGCACTTTTGATCATTTGAAATATAGATCCATTTAATCTGTCATATCAACAGGCTAAAGAAAAAGATATAGGTTCATATCAACTGATGCAGAGAAATTTACAAAATCTGACATCACATCCATCACTTATAAAAAGGTCCAGTAGCTGGGCATGGTGGTGTACGACTTTAATCCCAGCACTCTGGAGGCAGAAGCAAGTGGATCTTTGTGAGTTCAAGGCCAGCCTGGTCTACATAGTGAGTTCTAGGACAGCTGGGAGTACAGGGAGACCCTGTCTCAAAAAGACCCCCCAAAATATCCCTATTCAATAAGGAGGTAGAAAATGAATTTGACAATGTTAAGTGTGCAAGATTAGTACACAGATATTCTTAATTCAAAATGCTAATAAGGAATAACAAGATATTGAGATAAAGCACATGATTCATCATAACCCAAAGAGAAAGAAAAATTGTTATACATTTAACAAAACATAGGTTTTTTTATGTTGAGAAACAGTTATAATGTTAGTGAAAGAAATCAAAGTGAAGAAAGGCAGTGAGTTTGTTCATGAATCCAGAGTGTTAAGAGCATAAAGGTGACTATTGTCCCAAAACTGATCTATAGATTTAATATAATTCCTATTAAAATCCCTGCAAGTATTTCTGATGCACGAGTAAGTGTATTATAAAATAGTCATAGGAAAATAGTGCTCTCATGGAGCTTGGACAATCTTGGTAAATAATAATAAGGCAGAGGTCACACTACAAAGGCTTCCTAAATAGCTGCAGTGACAGATAATGCAATGAACAAAGGAAGACACTCAGTAAAATGGCAAATAGCTAATAATAATCCAGCAGAATCTCAGTGTCGCACACAATTTACCAAATACAGTATCAAAGATTTTAAACTACGGAACTTTCAAAAAATTATCAATAAGTTAAAAAGAAAAAGAATATATTCTTGTACATTTTCTATAGAAATTCTGTAGAAATGATGCTATTTTTTAGAAGTAGCTGTCAGACTGTCTACTTCTCTCTTTCCAGTATGGTTGGTAATCAAAAAGTCTTGTTAACTTATGATTTTTAATGGCAGAAAAGCTCATTCAGATGTGTTACAGTGAGACATATAAATTTTGTTTCTTTTGCATGTGGAAAGTTTTGTTGGAACAATACTCTATCAAATGGTGAAATATCTTCTTGAGGATATTTCTATACACTATCAAATGGTAGAATATCTTCTCTAGGATATTTCTATTGTTAGAGGGAAGTTTTACATTTTGTGCCTCAGCTAAGGGGCATTTTCTGAAGAGAGGCCGAAGGTGCAGTGTGGCAGGACCATTGGCGGGTGATGGGTTGCGCTAGTGCCAGTTCAGTGCGTCTCTCAGTTCTTCCTTTTCCAGTTTTAGTTTCCCTTTTGAGGTTATGTCTTCTTTCCTGGTTTCTATGAGACCACCTGGATCACCATTTGGGTTTGTCTCCCTGCTCATTTCCAAGAGCTGGTTTAACTATCTCCACTCTCCCACCAGCTCCCAAAAATGTGAAGATTCAACCCTTTCATAGACACCCCCACTTTTATCTTAGTTGTTCATGGTTTTATGCAATTTAAGATTCCAATGTTACTGTTCTATGGAGGCCTCTGAAGGAAGAGAATATCTACTTTATTATCATTTTTAAACCATGAACATGCAAGTACAGCAATGCAAATATCTTAATATTCATTATATATATATTGTTTAATAAAATATTTTACTGATGTTTTGTGTATTTCATACATCATTTCTTAGTCCAATTTAGACATATTCCCTTTTCCATGTCCCCCACCACACCCCAGTTCTGCTACTGCAGAATTCCACAACTGGTCAGACACAGAGAATATACTTCTGAAAGATGCCCAGTCCTAGGTGACATATCTATAGTTTGATCTTCACACCTAAGGCTCATAGAATATAGTGGAAGGAGGGGTAGAGAGAAAAGGAGTGCACCCCTCAACTCTCCAGTGACCCTTCCTCATACAACAGAGTGTGACAGACACAGAAGGCTACAACTAACCAGGCTTTGAAGAATGAGAGACTGAAAAGTGTGTGCCTGAATAGGACTCCTATATTAAGCCTCCCCTATCCTGGGCTCAGTGACCATTATGGAAAGGGGGGCAGAAAGACTGTGAGAGCCAAGGCTGGCTCATGAGCAAAGGGAGGCAGAGGCTTTCAGGCCACTGGAGACTTGAACATGTGAACTTGTGGCAATTGTGGCATCAAGCAGAAGACCCATGACAACTCAATCCAGAGGGGAAGGAGAGAAATAGGTATCGGGTCAGCCCTAGACTGAAAACTAATGGAGACTGATTACTACTGGATAATGGAGACTGTGTCTTACTGACAATTTCTAGATAGTTTGCCTAGACTCCAGTAAATGAATTTATGCTGAGGGACGTCTGAGTACTAATTCTTGACTGGATAGGACCTGACACGTATGGTGGAATACACAAGGTCTGGTGGAGGCTTTGGGGGGGCATGGGTGGGGGTGGGGACCTAAATTTGATGAGGAATTGTTGTTGAACAATTGAGCAAACAAAAGTTCAATAATATATTTTTTTTAAAAAAATAGCATCTTGAATGTCTCATATAAATGTTTTAAATATAGTTGAAATTACTGCATGAGTCTCTGGTAACTATTATAATTTGCCAAGCCATTAATGCATGAGTCACTGGTGACTATTATAATTTACCAAGTCATTTATTTTTTATTTTTTTAATTTTTTTAATTAATTTTATTTATTTCTGCATGTGTATGAATGTACTGTCTGCATGCAAGTCTGTGCACACGTGTCGTGCAATGCCGCGGAGGCCAGAAGAGGGTCTCGGATTCCCCTGGAACTGGAGTTCTCCTGGAATTGGAGTCAAAGACGGTTCTCGGCCGCCATGTGGGCGCTGGGGATCGAACCCGGGTCCTCTGCAAGAGTGGTCGGCGCTCTTAACTGCTAGGCCATCTCTCCAGCCCCTACCAAGTCATTTATTTTCAGATATTTTTCTCTTAAAATATACTGACTTTCTCAATGAATTCTTATGTTTAACATTGACTGCCCTTCAAGACAAATTTCCACACATATATGTTGTCAAAAATCCAGTAACTTTGAATAAAAATTATACAAACTTCTATTCTCAACTGCACATGTGCTGCTGAATCGCTACAACCTCATCCACAATAGTTAATATGACTTTTGGGCTGGAGAGATGGCCTTGTGGTTAAGAGCGCCGACCGCTCTTACAGAGGACCCGGGTTCGATCCCCAGCACCCACATGGCGGCCGAGAACCGTCTTTGACTCCAATTCCAGGAGAACTCCAGTTCCAGGGGAGTCCGAGACCCTCTTCTGACCTCCGCGGCATTGCACGACATGGGTGCACAGACTTTCATGCAGACACTACATTCATACACATACAGAAATTAATAAAATTAATTTAAAAAAATTTAAAAAAATATGACTTTTAATCTTTCAAAATGTGATTCAGGAAAGGTATATTGTTACCCTTTTTAGTAAAGTTAACTCCTGTATATTTTGAGCTGTTAGTCTATTTTCTTATTTTTTAATCTCAATTTAGAATGTACTTACAAGGATTTGTAAGGATTATTTCCATACTGGTTTTAATACTCCCTTACATATTAAAGATATATTAATGGTATAGAATCTTATAGGTATTTATCAATGAGGCAACAGATGATTAATAAAATATAAGCAGAATCATAAAATGTACTTACATTTGTAAAAGAGAATGTTAGGGAAGAGGAGAGGTTTACGGGTTCTGTCAGCATTGAGAACTCCTGTGTGACCCTGTATAGCAAACTGGGGAGTCTCAGTGATTGTATGTGTGTGCGTGCATGTGTGTGTGTGCGTGTGTGTGTGTGTGTGTGTGTGTGTGTGTGTGTGTGTAGAGAATATATCTTAGCAGTTGAGAATAACTTAAATTGAATTCTGAGGCAGGCTTGAAGAGAGAGGTCAAAATTAAAAAAATATTTTACTTATTTTTATTTTACATGAGACTATTGCCTGCATGTATGTAAGTGCACCCATATCCTGCATGCATTGATCAGTCTTAGAATAAAAACTAAACTACAAATATGTGTTTATAGATTATTCAATATGTATGTTTATATAGTGATTATATAAACACTACAAGTGAATATTACAGATAATCACATTTTAATATTTAATTTTTTAAATTATTTTTTAATGTGTATGAGTGTACTGTCTGCATGTAGGTTGGTGCACCCGTGTCGTGCAATGCCGAGGAGGTCAGAAGAGGGCGTCAGATTCCTCTGGAACTGGAGTTAAAGATGGTTCTTAGCCGCCATGTGGGTGCTGGGGATCGAACCCAAGTCCTCTGCAAGAGCAGTCGGTGGTCATAACTGCTGAGCCATCTCTCCAGCCCCACATGTTAATATTTAAAATAGCTAGCACATTTTAAAGATTTATATGAAATTACCAAATAAGTATGATGAATTCTATACTCAGTGCTAGTTTTAAAAAGCATTTGTCAAAAGAAAAATATTTTACTAAATTAAGGTCTTGTGATATATTTCATAGTAAAAACATACTATGATGTGCAATATTCCTGGGGAGAACTTACAAAGAAGTACAATGACTTTAGTTGGTCTTTAGCCTGTCTCTCCTCCTCTCCCTCTGCCCTGACTGTGTCCATCTCCATCTCTGACTCCTCACTATAATACTGTCCTCCAGAGGAAGAAAAAGAAAATGTTTTTCTTTTGGTCCCCCTTTTACTCTCTCTTTAGAATTCAACAGGCATGGAAAAACAGTTATATTTCCATAGACAATACTGAATGCAATTTTTTTTTCAGTCAAAATGGCCTAATCATTATTCTCTTCAACAGAGGCTAATGACTGCCCTTGCCTTTTGAAATTAGAGTTGGAATATATAGAAACTTAAACATAATTTTCATTTACACATGAGCTACATCTCAGTGAACTCCCTTTGTGCCTGGGAAAGATGAGCAAGTAATGTGATCCAAATGACATTCGAGATAATAGAACAAAGGAATTCCTGAACACTTATTTTAAACAGATTTCATGAGTGACACATAGTAACAGTCACAACTGAGGAGGAAAAAAAAGGAGAATGTTTTAAATGACTTTTAAAAGTTTTCATTTAAAAGCATGTTTGGCAGAATGCATGAGCTCTGGTGGGGTAAGGGAATGGGGGGGGGACACGGGTCTAGATTTGATAAAAAATAAATAAATTAATTAATTTAAAAAAACAAATAAAATGATACAACTATGGAGTTGCAACAAAACGTATTCTTTCCTTACATTAGAGATTATGTCCAATATAATTGAGAAATTGAGCCTGTAAATATTTTATTTTATACTATCGTTAATGTTTATTATTTGCTTTTGTGTTTTAGTCCTTAAGATAGTCTGTTGTGTCATCTTGTATTGATGTTTTACGTGAATGTATGATTAGAATAAAATGAACTTTTTCCATTAAAAAAGTTTTCATTTAGATGAAACACATGTACAATAATCACTTTTTATTTGGATTGATGCTATAATTTGCTAAACGTTTTCCCCATTAAAATTTGATGAAAAATAAGGATTCATAATCATCAAGATAACTACATAGTTAAGCCAGTCTGAGGTAGATTCACACACATACAGACATTTTCACACACTTTCAAGCAGAGAGATAAAGCAAGGTGGAAGGAAGACTCAGAAGGAGAAGAGAGAACTTGTACTCAGGCCAAGGCATCAAATCATAATTTGGCTTCATTCTGGACACAAAACCAAATCATCAAGCCATTGGTCAGGATGATATGTTATAACACTTATTAGCTGGCCCCATGTCTACATAAATCAATCAAAAATCGATCATCACTGTGCATTTGATCTAACTTGCTCTCTCTGTGTAAGTGTCCTGGTCAAAGACCTTTGTCCCTAGACATAAATCAATTGCAATTGATTAAATTTATCAATGGTTAGTGAAGACATTTGACTGAATCTTGTTTCTACTTCTAAGCTTTGTAGCACTGATTTTTCAACCTTCTCAGCCACAGATACATAATCAGAAATGTGTATTAAACGGTAGAGAGGGATAGGTTGTGGATGCTTGTTTCTTGATCTAAGGAGATGGGAACTCAAGAACATTTATCTTCTAAAAGTCATCAAGCTTAAAATTATTATATGAGTGGTTTTCTGAGTATATTTTATCCTGAGATAGAACAAAGATTTGAAAGAATTCTTGGGGAGCTGGAGGGAGGTAGTGGGGATAATGTAAAAATTATTTACATGTATAGAGTTTTCAAATAATAAATAAAAATGTTTCTAAAATAAATGTTTTTTTTTTAAAGGAAAGGGGTTTAAAAAGAGAGCCACTATCATTTATGATCTGCTGGTGTGATTTATATTTAGAAGTGATAAAATTGGTTTCATTGTTGACTAATCTAATCACACTTAAACCCAAAGTATAGAGTCTTCCTAACCAAATAATTTATTTAAAAATATATTTGCTCAGATCTATGTCATTTCATATCTTATAGCCTCTTGAAACAATTTTCTTCAGCTTCATAAAATTAATAATTTGGTCATTTTGATCATTTTTTGAAACTGCTTAATTTCCACCTCATGAGACTTATTCACATTCTTGAAAATAATTATTTTGGCTGGGCATAGTGGTGCACGTCTTTAATCCCAGTACTCAGGAGGCAGAGGTAAGCAGATCTCTGTGAGTTCAAGGGCAGCCTGGTCTACATAGCAAGTTCCAGGCCATCTGGGGCTACAGGGAGACCCTGTCTCAAAAAAAGAAAAAAAAAAAAAAGACCAAAAAGAAAAAAAAAAATATTTGTTCAGGCAGTCACAAAGGGGCAAAAAGTACAGCAAAAAAACCAAGAATGCACACACGTTGCATACAAGCATCTGATACATAAACATATGGATGTGACATATATCCACCCTGTGTTGAACATCATCTCATGAATTCTGAAATGTTTTCTAACATACATGATGGGGATGGCTGGAGAGATGACTCAGTGATTAAGAGCACTGGTTATTCTTGCAGAGGACTTGGGTTTGGTTCCCAACACCAACTTGGCAGCTCACAACTATCCATAACTTCACTTCCAGGGAATCCAATACCCTCTTCTGCCTTCCACACGGTTTGCACAATACAGGTGTACTGATATGCATGCAGAAAAAACACTCATACACATATAAGTGAAAAACTGTGGGAATTAGGATGCTCTGCTCCCTTAAGTTATTATAATCACAAGAAATTCTCTCATCCTAGAATACTATGGGTCTTGATATTGCCTGCTAGGTATATGTGTCTTAGGAAACTTTTATTAAATGTAGCATAAGTTCTTAAAAAGGTGACTAAGTGTTCTACTCGGGCTGCCTCAAAGGAACAGGGAGCCCATTGTGGAATATAAAGATAAGTGGACTTGGCAGTGGATGTGAACTATCACATTGCCCCTCATTGCAACCACTGATACCACAGGGCTCTGTCTGTTAATTTGTCTGCCAAGCCAAGTTTGAGGTGTGTTGCAAGAAACTGTTAATTTGTTATTATTAATAACCTTATTATCTGATGGATACCCTTCTATTCATTTTATAGGTAAAAGGAAGAAAAAAAGGAAGAAAAATTTCCTATGATGTCGAGGATGTAAAATTCAAAATCAAGAAATTTCTCAAGGGAGGTAGGACAATGGGATTAGGACACGGAAACTTCCCAGATCTTATTGACTCTTTCTTGAACTATGTGAGTAGTGACTGCAACAATGAGTGCAGAGTGGCTCTCATACCTTTTGATTAGTTATAAATATGCAGCACACAGAGACCCAGTGGGACTCAGCAGCATCACTCCCAACTGCTGTTTACACTCATTTTACAATAATTTTAGCACCTAACTACAATTCTGCTTCTAAATTCAATGACTAAGATTGTTTCTCTCCTGCATCTACTTTTTAATTTTCTGATAACATTTGGCATGTCTCTAGGTTACGAGTATATAACTTAGTGTCTTCAGTACAGAAAGGAGATGTTATGCACATAGTCCATTAGCATCATGCTCCAACACCAAATAATACAATGATTTGAGAGTAACAGAAGTTAGGAAATGGAAAGGACACATCTGATTTTTATGATGCCAATGCTACAGAATCTAAGTGATAGATGATCAACCCTATGGTAAAAGAATGTGATTGGACTTCACTAACATGGTTGTGCACACACACACACATGTGCATGTACAAATGTGCACCTATAGAAACATGCACACATGTGGCAAGCCTCCTAAACTTTTCAAAAATTTAAATCTAGTGATTCTAGATGGAGAAAAGTTTAAAGTTGGACAGGTTTTGGAATGTTGTAAGGAAATATCCAAGATAAACTATTTTAACTTTCCTATGAGTCCAGACTTCATAGCTATTTAACATAACTACTTAAACAAATGGAGATCAAAATAGGGACACTTCAGATAACATTTTGATTAGCTTCTGTTTCTGTTCACCTTGGGAAAACATGCTAAATGGAAAACATGGGGAAATCTCTCCTAGCTAATTGAAACATCCAATAATGATTTGAACACATACAAATCCAAATAATTCAAAGGCATATTAATTAACAAGAGGAAAATTAAATTCCTAGCTGGTGACCTATCTGGTACATGATTCAAAGGAATTATAAGTATTTATCAAAATTCTACATAAGTTTGCTTAATGTTCACCAGGAAAGACAATGAGAAGATGTTCATTATTTAACCACAGCAAGTACACCAGTTGGGATTAGTTGAATTATATGCAGAAACCTCGGCCTCTATGCTGGGAGCAAGCAGAGAGACTGGAGGGAAATAAACAGCTCTGGTCAGAGTTGGCACGATCCCAAAAGAATGCAGATTTTCCTGAAGTGGGGTCTGAGGCCATGTCAAGCTAATTATGCTGTAATTATAGCTGTGATAACAGTTTTTCCACCACAAGAGTTTAGGTCCAATAAACCCATCTCAAATTCCATGCTTACCTCTTTCTTCCTTTCTCTGTTCAGAATATGTCAGAATATAATGGACATTTTCCCACTGGAAATTAGAAAAAAAATCTGTTGAATTAGAGCGAGTATAAATTCCACTCAGTCTGACAATAAGCAATAATAATGTGTTCTTCATTGTATGGATGCTGCCTATGTAATTTGATATTGATTCTCTCTTGAGTACTAATTAATGTTCAACACTTCAAATAGATTATGAGATACAGTAATGTATAAATTGTTGTCTGTGGTCCTGTAGTAAGACTTGGCTAATTAAATTGTATTTTCATTAATGTAAAACAGCCACCTGATTCATCTACATACAAATGAATTAATATACTTATATATTAGTGTCCATGGTAAAAATTTAAGTCTTATATGAAGCTGACAGCTCTCAACTGGGAGGTAGAAGGATTAAAATTCAGACTGTTTTTTCACCGCTTTAACGAAAACTAAGTGAAGGTTATTTGAACAAAGTAAAAGATTCATTTCTCTCTCATGTTAAGTCAGGTTTTATAGGCAGTCCAGGGAGGTGGAGGCTTGAGCACCTTTCTAAGGACTCTAGGAGCCTCAGGTCCTTCCTGATTCTTCAGTCACTGAGCTCATTCACCATCATGACCAAAGTCAAGGTGGACTCCCTCTATCACGTGCCCCAAGTGCCAGCCATATTAGAAACTACCACATCCATTGTGATTTATCTATGTCACATGGCAATCCAAGATACAAGGAAAACTGGGAGATGTCCTGTCTAGGAACATGGCCACATACCCAGCTTTTCCTAAAGGAAGAACAGGAAAATGAATATTAGAAAAGAAGAGTCAGTCTTGTCAAATGATGCCATTAAACACTGAGAAGGATGGTTTTGTTTTTGTTTTGAGAGAGGGTCTCCCCGTAACCCAAGATGGCCTGGAACTCACTATGTAGATCAGACTAGCCTCAATCTCACAGAGTTCCACCTGCCTCTAGCTTCAGAGTGATGGAATGCTGGTATAAAGTATGCATTGTTACGTCTGTTGAGAAGGACTTTTCTGTCCTCATCTGGGGGACTAATTTTATTATGGTGTGATATAATCATTATCTTTTTTTTATTATTTATTTATTTATTTATTTTTGTATGTGTATGAATGTACTGTCTGCATGCAGGTCTGTGCACCCGTGTCGTGCAATGCCACGGAGGTCAGAAGAGGGTCTCAGATTCCCCTGGAACTGGAGTTCTCCTGGAATTGGAGTTACAGACGGTTCTTAGCCTCCATGTGGGTGCTGGGGATCGAACCCGGGTCCTCTGCAAGAGCGTTGGTGCTCTTAACCGCTAGGCTATCTCTCCAGCCCATCATTATCTTAAGCCAGCCTTCCCTTCCAGAGTATCATATGATGTCATTGCTGTAACTAACTCTACGTTCTTCAATGCTGTTGTCATTTGGTCCTTTTGGATAGTTGAAAGAACTTGGTCTTCTCCCAAGTCTCTCTCTACAAGTCGATATTCATAATTCCTAATAGTTCCATTTATTCCCCCCAAAGAAAGATATCAACTTGAGTTCACATTGCCCCCCAATTTAGAAGCTATTGAGTTCCCTTTAGATAAATACCATTATATTTGACCCTCAGTGTTCTAGTTTGTATTCCATTGCTGTGACAAAGCACTCTGACCAACACCAACTTGGAGAGGAAAGGGTTTATTCAGCTTATATCTCCTGGGTCACAGTTTATCACTTAGGGAGCCCAAGGCAGGAACTCAGGGCAGGAACCTGGAGGCAGGAGCTGAAGCACAAGCCATGGAGGAATGCTGTTCACTGGCTTGCTCCCCTGGCTCATGCCCAGCCTGCCTTCTTATACAGTACACTACAACTGGCCCAAGGTGGCACTACTCATTGTGGGCTGGGCCCTCCCACACTGCTCGACCATCAAGACAATACTTCACAGATGTGGCCACAGGCCAATCCAATGGAGCCAATTCCCCAATTGAGGCTCCCTCAACCCAGGTGTGTCAAGTTGACACTAAAACTATCCAGCACAATTGACCCCTTGTCAACTTGACACACAAAACACATCACTATTAAACCACCACCTTTCCGGTTCTTATCCCCAAAGTATGATGTTAACATTAATCACAACCTAAGACAGTACAACCTTAAAAGCCCCACAGTCCTTGAAATGTCCAAATACTTAAAAATTCACAGTCTGTTAAAAGTCTAACTGTGGGCTGCTGTAAAATCCAAAACAAGTACTGTCTTATTTCAAAGGGAAGAATCAGGCACATTCAGACAAAACCCAAGTCCAGGAAAGTAGCTCAAGGCTAGACACCTGGGATTCACTCACGATCTTCTGGGCTCCAAAGGGTCTCGGCAGCTCCCCCTCTATGATTCTGCTGTCCATGGCACACACAGCTCATCTCGCAGGCCCAGGCCATCTCCACTCCACACCTGCCGCTGCTCTTGGTGGTCGATCCATGGTCCTGGCATCTCCAAAAAGCTGGGGTTGCCACTGAAACTGAGGCAGCACCTTCACCAATGGTCTCTTCTGACCTCTCCTGGTGCAAAGCCTCAGCTTCTCTCGATGACCCCTGCAATCCTGGGGTCTCCACTGCAATCGAGGTGCACTTCCACCAATGGTCTTTCCTGACCTCTCAGTGCCAAGCCTCGGCTGTTCTCTGTGACCCCCTCAAATTTCAACACCAGAACCATATAGGAGACTCTTACACACTACCAAGTCCTGCTTATGGCTTGAGATGGAGGCTCAGGCCCCTTCTGGAACATAGCTTCTGTGTGCTGACCCTGAAGAAATTCTTCCCAGAAGATTTCCCCACAATGATGCTGGTCTCTTGTTACTTACAGCTGATTCTTCAGCCCCAGCTAACCAGCATCAATTGTCCCAGTACAACAAAGATTTCCCTTCACGTTCTGGTCTCTTGTTACTTACAGCTGGTTCTTCAGCCCCAGCTGACCAGAACCCACAGATTACACAGTCCTGATGATCTCTGCTCCACTTTGAAACTAGAAACTTCACAAGCCAGGCCTCCATCTTCTACAACTCCTTCAGCAAAACTGCTCCAAGCTCCACAGCAACGATCTTTAGGCTTCAATGATCTTCCTAGGCCAAAGTTCCAAATGCCTCCACAATCTTCCCCAAAACACCAAGGTCAGGTCTGTCACAGCAATACGTCACTCTTTTGGTACCAATTTCTGTCCTAGTTTGTCTTCTATTGCTGTGACAAAACACTCTGACCAACACTAACTTGGGGAGGAAAGGGTTTATCCAGCTTACATCTCCTGGTCACTGTTCATCACTGAGGGAGTCCAAGGCAGGAACTCAGGGCAGGAACCTGGAGGCAGGAGCTGAAGCACAAGCCATGGAGGAATGCTGTTCACTGGCTTGCTCCCCTGGCTCATGCCCAGCCTGCCTTCTTATACAGTATACAACTTGCCCAGGGTGGCACTACTCATTGTGGGCTGAGCCCTCCCACACTGCTCGACCATCAAGACAATACTTCACAGATGTGTCCACAGGCCAATCCAATGGAGCCAATTCCCCAATTGAGGCTCCCTCAACCCAGGTGTGTCAAGTTGACACTAAAACTATCCAGCACACTCAGTTTTATTCTTTATAAAATGGAGTGGTATTACATTATTGAATAAGATTTAGAGATAAGTTATGAAAAGTCCTTTTTAGTACAATATTATAATATCTTCAGATAATCTTTATTTAAATACTGGAAAATACATTATTATGCTAAGGTAACATCTATAAAATAGGCAGTGTTAAATTCATCCAAAGCATATTTAAGACAGTGAGTTTTAAGAAAACACTAATTATATTTGGTTCTCTGCCTCACTTCTACCTATAAAATATTTGAATTTATTCCTGTGACTCTATTGATAATACATGTTACCTCCAAATTTTTAAGATTCCTTTTAGAAGCTTATGTGGTTACCATATTTTAATAAGTCATCATGACAGTAGGTTATTTTTAGTTAATATAATTTCTTTCTAGAGAAAATTTAGCTTGCATAAAACATGAAATAAGTACATAATTCTCACACATCAACTCAACCTCTAGTCTTGTTTCCTATACTATTAACATCTGCCTTTAGCCTGATTAATTTGTTATAAGTGATTTCAACATTGATATATTGTTAACTATACTCTATTATCTATGTCAGACCTCATTATTACATTATACATTCCATAGATTTTGACAGATGTATGATGCCATGTGTCCTAAGGGCCTCTGTGCTTCATGATTCAACTCTTCTTCCCTTCTCTGACATCCATTGAAACTACTTTTTCTCTTTACTAGCTCTATACTTTTACCCTTTACCAAAAGCCACACAACTAGGATCAAATGGCATATAGCCTTTCAAAAGAGTTCTTTTTACTTAGCAATATGCATATAAAGATTCTCCTTTTTAAAAAAAATATTTTTGAGAATTTTGTAGATCATTTCCATCCCTACATCTCCCCACTTCTGACTCCCACCGCCTAACATCCTTTAAATTGTGTGACCTCTTCTTTACATATTAGGGTTGAATACACACACATACACACACATACACACACAGCCTGCTGAGTCCATTCATTGGTATTCATATGTGCCCATACTTAGAGCTGAGCACTTGAGATTGGATCACCTATCAGGGAGTTTGCTCCTGGAGAAAACTGACTCTCCTCTCAACAGCCATTGACTCTCCTCTACGGCAACCAATGTGTAGCTCCCAGATCTTAAAGAAAGCTTCAACTACTGAAGACACCACACACAGGAGTTGGAGGAATCAAACTGGAACTGGCCTGGAAGGCTGCCCCCAAGGACGATCTGCCAGGGGGAGAGAAGCAATGAAATTCTCCATTTTTATTTAGGTTCATAGCTCATTTATTTACACTGATGAAGAATATTCCAGCACATGTGTAACACAGATAGCCCATCTACTTTCTCTTCTGAGAGACATCTGGTTCTTCCAACTTTCAGTAATTACGAAGAAAGCTGTTATAATATTTATGTGCAGGTGTACATGCAGACAGGCAAAAGATTTTAACCCACTTGGGTAGATAATGAGGAGTGCCTGTTCCTAGATAATGGGGTGAGGAACAGATTTAGTTTTGTTAAGAAACTTCCAAATGGTCTTACAAAATATCTGTGTTAACATGTTGCATCCCCATACACAATGAGTGAGAATTCCCTACTTTCCCATAAAAGCACATGGTGATAATGCTTTGGATTTTGCCATTCTGATATATTTGTAGTGAACAGAGCTATTGTTTAACTGTATAATCACCTAATAACATATCAAGTTGGACAACTTTTCATGTGTTTATTGGTCATGTGCTTATCTTGCTTGTTAAACTAGTCGATGTTAAGATCTTTTGCCATTTTGTTTTTAAAATGGGTTAATTTCCTATTACTGAGTTTCTAGGGATTTTCTTATATTTTGTTTATGAATCTTTTATCAGGCGTGTTTTTATAAAGACATTCTCTGAATTTGTGGCTTGTCTTTTGTCTTAAAGATGCCTTTAGCAGAGCAGATTTAAATTTCACGAAGTCAACCTGTCATTTTTCCTTCTGTGGCTTGAACTTCTGAAATGTTTAAAAAGTTATTACCAGGGCTGGAGAGATGGCCTAATGGTTAAAAGTGCCAACTGCTCTTGCAGAGGACTGGGGTTTGATCCCCAGCACCCACATTACAGCTGAGAGCCATCTTTAGCTCCAGTTCCAGGGGAATCTGACACCCTTTTCTGACCTCTGCGGCATTGCATGACATGGGTGCACAAACCTACATGCAGACAGTACATTCATACACATAAAAAATAAATAAAATTATTATTATATATATATATATATATATATATCTTTAAAAAGTCATTACCAAACTGAGGGGCACCTAATTTTCCTTCTATGCAACTTCCTAGAAGTTTTATCATTTTGTATTCATTTATCAGCATCATGTTTATATCAGTCTTCTTATGTGCACATGCATGATTAATGACATCTTTTGTGGGTAGACATTTACACAGAAATATCTCTTGTTGATATGGAAACTTCAGTTTAATTATATCATGAATGCACAAAGTTGTGATAAAGTTATTCCTAAAAAATTATTCATTTTCACAAAATTATATAATGTAGTTCTTTTACATTTCCATATAAAGTAGATTCAGTTTGCCAATTTCTTCTCAAAAAGCCTGCTGGGATTTTGGTTGAGATTTCACTGATCGGTGAGAATTGGCCCCTGTGATTGATGAAACAAATGCTAGTTTTTCCTCTTGTTTAAGTAATCTGTTTCAGACAGAAAAGATTTGTAGTTTTTATTTTGGAGGCCATGTGCATTCTTTGTCAGTTTTGTTTTAAGTATTTTATACTTTTATGTTGTTATAAACAACACTATTTTTTTTCAAAATTTCTTTCTGATTATTTATTGGCGTTTAGGTGTACAAATGACTTCATGCACCAAGGTTGTATCCTACAGCACTATTGAATTATTTTATTAGACTTATAGCGTTTTTACAGTCTTTAAAATTTTAGAAAAATCAATACAACTTCACAGAGAGAAATTTATTTTTTCCTGTCCACTCTGTGACAAATCTTTGGTCACTTCCTTGAGCCTTATTACAGTAGCTAGAACACTCAATAGAAGATTAACTATGAGGAATGAGAGAGCTCAGGCTTGCTTAGCCGTAATCTTGGCAGATAGCTGATTAGTCTTTTCACCTTTCACATATGATGTTAGTTACATCTTTAACGGTTCTCCAACACTTGAAGGATTTCCCTTTCCTTCCTATTTTCCTGAGTATCTTTAGCATTAATGCATACTCAATTTTGTGACATACTCCTCCTGATTTTATCAAGATGGTCATGAAATTTTTTTTAAATGTGTATGAATGTACTGTCTGCATGTAAGTTTGTGCACCCGTGTCGTGCAATGCCGCGGAGGTCAGAAGAGGGTGTCGGAGTCCCCTGGAACTGTAGTTAAAGATGGTTTTCAGCCACCATGTGGGTGCTGGGGATCAAACCCGGGTCCTCTGCAAGAGCAGTCGGTGCTCTTAAACGCTAGGCCGTCTCTCCAGCCCAGTCATGAAATTTTTAAAAGTCACTTAATATGGTAAGTTGAATTAAGGCATTTTTCAAATATTAAATCAACCTTTCATCCAGAGGATAAACTGCACATTATCAAATTTAATTTGTGAAGTATTAGTTTATGATATTTGCATCTGCATTAGCGTTGTTTAATCTATAGCAGTCTTATGATGTCTGTCTGGTTTAGGTATCAGGTTCCTATGGGAAAGAACAAGAGCAATAGAGAAAGAAGAAAGCAGCAATAGATTGAGTTATTATTTTCATTCAAAAGTGTGCTAAAGTCAGACATATTAGGGCAGCTGTAGGCAGGCCAAGGAAGAAGGATTATTTGAGCCAGAAGTTAGAAGCTGAAATGGGTACCGTAAGGAGACTCTGTTGAGACCTTCACATATGAGAGAGAGATACAGACAGAGACAGATTGAGGGGCATAGGGAGAAATACAGAGAAGGAGGAGGAGGAAGAGGAAGAGGAGAAAGGAGGAGGAAAGAAGAAAAAAAGGAAGTAAGCAAGCTAGAGAAAAGAAAGAAAGAAAGAAAGATAGAAAGAAAGAAAGAAAGAAAGAAAGAAAGAAAGAAAGAAAGAAAGAAAGGAGAAATAGGTATTTAGAGCCACCAGGTTTAGTCTTTCTTTTTCCCCTTCTTTTTTTTTTAAAGCCAAGTAATATTCCACTCATGTATTCCACATTTTCTTTTAACATTCATCTATTCATGGACACCTGGACTGCTTCCACCTTTCCACTCCTGTGAATGACGCTGCTCTAAGCAAGGTGTGCCAAGCCACCTCTTCATGCACATAAGGGGTTTTCTCCCATGGTTTCAAAAGTGCTAGGAACAGCTCTCAGTACAAATCAGATGCACAGTGCTGAATGCCTCTCTCTCCAAGGGATGGGTCCAATATCACCGCCACATAGCATAAGCTGACTGTGTTCACATTCCACAGACCCTGGACTGCTACCTAAAAAAATTTTTCAAGTCCAATTAGGAAGCGATTGATTGCCACCAAGATAAAAGTGCCACTACTGCACCAAGGTCGTATGTTGTCTTCTACCTGGTCAGTATCTGGAAGTTCTGGCAGCACCCACACCTTGATAAAAATACCAAATATGAAGTACTGCGAAAGGCAGACCTGTGTCCTTATGTAACCTAGAGGCAGAAAAGGAGAACCAGGTGGCTGAGCATAGTGAGGAGAGAGAGGACGGTGCCAGAGGCGATGGTGAGGGGACCAGGCAGCCACAGAACTTTGTAAGCTATGGTAAGATGGTTAGGTCTTATTCCAGGTAAGATGAAGTCTTTTATCTGGGTTTTATAAAAGAATTCAACAGTGTCTCAACAGTTGGTGTTGCCCGTAAAATTTTACAAGACAATTTAAAATTCTCTATGCTATTCATTCTATAGTTGTATCAAAAAATAACTTATGGAGCAGCAAGACAGTAGATAAAGCCAATTATGTCAAGCTTAATGAAGTGAATTTTATCTCTGGGACTCACAGGAGGAAAAGAGAACCTACTTTACAAGTTGTCCTCTGACCTGCACAAATGCACTGTGGCACATACAGAAAAAATAAATAAATAAAATAATTCTAAAGGACTTATTCTACTCACTTATGTATTGAGATAAAACTAGTTAGCAACTGAAAACACAATGCTTATTCAATGAATTATTGGTTGGGAGTTACTGATACTAATAAAGTATATATATATATATATATATATGCACACAGGTATGTCTAATATGTATGTATAATTTGTATATTTATGAGTATATAATCAACTGTATGTTATATAATATTGACATGTATTATAATAATATATATGTTTTCCATTGCCTCTTGTATTAAAAATGAAAAGCACATTAAAATATGATACTAACTTTATTGATTTCCTTAGATGCTTTTCTGATACATATAAGAAACCTTGGTAGAGGTGCAGATGCCATATTCTGGTCCTGAGCAGGGCAGGGGTCAGGACCAGCCCGCCACTGCTCCAGGAAGGTAAACTTAGGGCATTGACCCACGGGTGCAGGACAATTGATTTGCTGAGTTGTGGCAGAGGGGGCCAGTGACTGGCGGACCTAGACCGGACTCCTAAATCCCGCCAGAGCATGGCTGCCCGGCTGGGTGCCCCCCCACCCCGTAGTCACAAGTGGGAGGGGATCCTGGGTTTGGAGTCTGGCACAGACGCCATATTTTGGTCCTGAGCAGGGTAGGGGTCAGGACCAGCCTGCCACTGCTCCAGGAAGGTACTGGGTGCCGGCTAAGTCAGGAACAACCCCCCCCCAACAACTGGAATTGAGGAGAGAGTATCCAGTGTATTAAGAGAACATTCAAAACAGGAAAGGAAGAGACTTTCAGTATCCAATATATAAACAAAAGTGAAAGCCTGAAAACTAGACAAGTCAACACTCCATAAAAAACAAGGAGGGAAGGAAGGGGGGGGGAAAGGCATTGGAAGGAGGCAAGCAAAATAAAACAAGCTTTCAGCCTTCAACAAACTGAAAAGGCATTTGAGATTTGAATCACAAAAGGGAAACCCACATGCCAGGGAGATGACGAAGAAACAACATGGGAAAGGTGCAGGATAATTCCGCACCAAGCTCTACAAACCTGGTAGGAGACAGCTACATTCGGATCCCCCTGGAGATGACCCCAGAAACAGACCTTGGAGGACTAATTGCAGACCTATGCAGAGAAATTAAAGAACATAAAGAAGAATTCAGAGAAGTAAAGAGAGAGAATGAAAAACTCAAAAAGGATCTAGAGGGATACAATGACAAACTAAAGGAAGAATTCAGAGAAATAAAGAGAGAGAATGAAAAACTCAAAAAGGACCTAGAGGGATACAATGACAAACTAAAGGAAGAATTCAGAGAAGTAAAGAGAGAGAATGAAAAACTCAAAAAGGACCTAGAGGGATACAATAGCAAACTAAGGGAAGAGATTGACAACACTCCCGAAAGAACGAGAGAGAAAAAAACAAACACCTTAAGGAAGTGAGAAACCTGAAAAAGGAGGCCAACCAATGAAGTAAGGAGCACCAAGAAGAGATTAGGAAACTCATAAAGGAAATGGATATATTAAGGAAATCACAGGATGAAATGAAAAAGGAAATAAACAACTTATCCAACCAGGAAGAAAGGAAAGGAAAAAAGCCTCAGAAATAGAATGGAGGAAGCAG
Organism: Rhizomys pruinosus; assembly: GCA_009823505.1. NCBI lineage: Eukaryota > Metazoa > Chordata > Mammalia > Rodentia > Spalacidae > Rhizomys > Rhizomys pruinosus. The sequence goes on from VZQC01006772.1 coordinate 622,634, forward strand.
AACAAGAATATTCAGATCTGGAAGAAAACAAGAGCAACTAAAAACTCAAATAAAGATTATGAAAAATTTAAAAATACAAAAAACTGGAACAACCAGGAAGTATGGGGACACTATGAAAAGACAAACCTCCACATCATGGAATAGAGGAAGGAGAAGAATCTCAGAGAATGGTATTGATCAGATCTTCAACAGGATAATAGATGAAAATTTCCAAAACTAAAAAGAAGACAAACCCAATCAAATACAAGAAGCACACAGGATCAAATAGTCAAGATCAGAAAAAAAACTCCCCACACACATCATAGTAAAATGCAGATGCCGAAAACAAAGATAAAATTCTGAGGCCACAAAGAAAAACAAGTCACATACAAAGGGAAACCCCATGAGAATTACACTGACTTCTCACTGCAAACCATGAAGCAGGAAGAACATGGAGCAAAGCATTCCCAGTGTTAAAGGACTATGGATGCCAACCCAGAATACTTTCCCAGCAAAAATGTCAATTACAGTTGAAGGCGAGAGAAGAATTTTCCAAGACAAAAACAAGAATGATGAATAATGTCTGGAAAAACCAAATCTCCAGAAAATGCTTGAAGCAATTCAAAGGGCAGAAAGAAAAAGGAGCAACTATCCTCAAGCACCTAGAAAAGAACCTAATAAAAATATAACATAGGAGTAATCAGACAATAAAAGTCCAAATGGATAATAAGGTGAAAGGAACAAAACACATCTTTCAATTATAACCTTAAATATTAATAGGCTGAACTCCCCAATCAAAAGGCATAACGGGGAGAATGGATTAGGAAACAAAATCCATCTATAGACTGTCTGCAAGAAACCATCTCAATTCATTATTGCAAGGACAGGCACCAACTTAAGGTGAGGGATGGAAGAAAATATTCCAAGCAATTTTACCAAAAAGAAAGCAGGTGCACTACCCAATATCAGACAAAATAGACGTTCAAAGCAAAAGAAATCAAAAGAACAAAACCAAAAAAAAAAAAAAAAAAAGGAACAATTGATGATGAAGATCTCCACAATCATGAATATTATGCACCAAATGCCGGCGCACCAAACTTGTAAAGACAACTCTTCAGGATCCACAAGGCTCAGATTAACCCCAGCACACTAATATAGGGGACATAATACCCCACTAAGTCCTTTAGACAGATCAACAGGGCAACACAAAGATAAACAGAGAGACATCTGAACTGACTGATACAATACACCAAATGGACCTCACAGACACTATCAAATATTCCATCACCCAAACACCAGAGAATACACTTTCTAATAATCAGCACCCCATGGGAAAAATTCTCCAAAATAGATCAATAACTGGGCCACTGGAAAACATCAACAATATACAAAAAGATTGAAATAATCTCATGCATTCTGTTAGCAACAGTGCAATAAACTCATATATAACACCAGGATACCCAACAACCTACAAGAACACATGAGACGAAACTCTCCTGAATATGAATGGTTAAGGAAAGAAATAAAGAAAGAAATAAAACATTCCTGAACTGAATGACAAGGATAATACAACGCAAGCAAAACCTATGGGACACTTTAAAAAGCATCCTAAGAGGAAAGTTTATAGCTCTAAATGCCTACATTAAAAAACAGAAAGAGCACAAGTGAACGATCTAACACTCCACTATTAAAAGTACTTGAGAGACAACACAAATGAAGCCTTAAAAGCAGCAACAAGAAGAAAAAACAAAAATCAAGCAGAGATAAATGAAATAGAAACAAAGAAACCAACCTACAAAAAAACAATGCATCCAAAAGCTGGTTCTTGAGAGAATAAACATATAGACAGACCTCGAGTCCAGTTAACCAAAAAGAAAAAGAAACAACTCCAAATCAACTAGAATCTGTGTGAAAGGGGAAATATCACAACAGTAATTAAAAAATCCAGACAATCATACGAATATACTTAAAAACCTATCCTCTAACAAGTTTGAAAACCTAGAAGAAATGGATGAATATCTGAAATCTTGGGAATCAAAAAAGCCAACCAAGAAAGAAGAATCGACCAGCCTTAAACAGACAATAATATGTGAAAGAATTGAAGATGTAAAAGCAGAACCTCCCAACCAAAAAATGCCCAGGCCCAGTGTTTCCACAGCAGAATTCTATAAAATATTTCAAAAAGACTTACAGACCATTAATATTCAAGTTGTTTGAAGGAACAAACGGGAGTCTCCCAGATCCTTCTATGAAGCCAGCATCACTCTAATACCAAAAACCAGGCAAAGTACAACTAAAAAGGAGAACTAAATAGCCAATCTCGCCTAATGACACAGAGGCCAAAATTCTAATAGGAATACTGGCAAACTCGCATACAGACCCACCATCAAGAGAATCTCGCCATGAACCAAGTGTGGATTCATATACCAGAGATGCAGGATGGTTCAACAATGAAAACAATAAATACATCAATCATATAAACGGACTGAAAGACAAACACACAATCATCTCATTTGATGCAAGAAAATCCGTGACAAAATCCAGCATTCCGTTCAGTTTAAAGTCCTAGAGGGAATTGGATTGGAGGGATCATACCTTAATTTAATCAAAGCCAACACAGGAAACCACAGCCAATTTCATCCTAAATGGGGGATACAGAACAACATTCCCTTAAGGGGTAGGAACTTGGCAAGGCTGTCCCTGTCCCCACTTTCCTCAACAATAGTGCTTGAATCCCTTGCTAGGGCAATAAGGCAAGAAAAGGAAATTAAGGAGTTTTAATAGGAAAAGAGGAATCAAGCTATCCCTTTTTGCTGATGATATGATTGTCTAATTAAGGATGCTAAGAACTTCCACCAGGAAACTCCTAGAAATATTAGGGGTTTCAGTAAGTGGCAGATAACAAAATAAATCCTAGAAAAATCAGTAGCCTTTCTCTACACCAACAGTAGGCCAGCGAAGAAGGATACGGAGACCTTCCCACTCACAATAGCCTCAAAAACCAATAAAATCCTAGGAACAAAACCTAACAAGAACCCAAGGATCTCTACAACAAAAGTTTTAAACTCTCGAAGGAAAGAGAATGAAGGAAACATCAGGAGATGGACAACTCCCATGCGCTGGATTGGGAAAATAAATTATAGAAAATGTCCATTCTACCTAGCTCTGTATACAGATTTAATGCAATCCCAATCAAATCCCCAAGAGCTTCTTCACAGGTTTGGAAAAAACAATCCTCAATTTCATTTGGGAAAAACAAAAGACCCGAATAGCCAAAGCAACTCTGGGCAAAAAGAGCAATCAGGGGGGATCGCTCTATACCAGACATCAAACTATACTAACAGGGCTATAATCATAAAAACAGCTTGGTACTGGCACAAAAACAGACCAGTTACCAATGGAACAAAACTGAAGATCCAAACCGTGAGCACATACAATGTCAGCCCCTCATATGATAAGCGGAGGCCAAGAAGAACACATTGAGGAAAGACAGCACTCAAACGTGGTATTGGCAAAACTGGATCACCACCTGTAGAAGAATGAAATTAAACCCTACTCTCACCCTGTAACAAAGTCAATTCCAGATGGTCAAAGACCTCAACGTGAAATCCAAACACTCTGGAGGTGATTAAAAGAGAAACTTGGCAGCAGACTCACAAGACGTAGGTGTACACAAGACTCTTCTAAATCAGACAGGCTGCCAAGAAATAAGGTTGTCAATTGACAAATGGGACCTCATAAACTCAAAAGCTCTGTACATCAAAGCGAACAATAAAGAAGTGAAGAGAAAACCCACAGAATGGGAGGAAACTCAATGCAGCTACATCTGACAAAGTATTAATTTCCAGTAGTATACAGCTACTCAAAAAAAAAAAAAAACAAAAAAAAAAAAAAAAAAAAACAAAGAAGAAAGAAAACAAATGATCATCTCAAAAGATGGAACAAAGATTCTGAAACAGGAGACTCACAGAGGAGGAATTAGAGTTGGCTGAAAACACCTTAGACGACAGTGTTGGACATCGGCTAATAATTAACGGAATGACAAATTAAAATACCACCTTAACTACCATCTTACTCCAGTAAGACTGGCTAGGATACAAGAAAACAAATGATGCCCAATGCTGGAGGGGTGTGGGGAAAGGGGAAACACTCATCCATTGCTGTGGGAATGTAAACTAGTGAGCAGCCACTATGGACAACAGTGTGGAGAACCCTTAGAAGACTCAAAATGATCCCTTCCATTTGACCAGGCATGACCCTCTGGGGTCATATACCACAAGACTCAACTTACTGCAGGATACATGCCACAACTGTTATTGCCGTTGTTCACAATAGCAAAAAACTGGAATCAAAACCCAAATGCCCCCTACAACTGACAGTGGATAGAGAAATGGTGGGTACATGTAACAATGAAGTACGTATGCACTGGCAAGAAAGATGAATCAAAAAAAAAAAAAAAAAAACAATTTGCAGGTAAATAGGATGGAAACTAGAAGACAATATGTATAAGTGAAAGTAAGCAGGTCCCAGAAGAAACAAACGAACAAATGGCTTAATCTCTCATAGTGTGGATGCTAGTCCAATAACCCAGTTATTAATATTCCTTGTGGAGAGGGATGGCACTTAAAGAGAACAACAGAAAGGATGCCATCAGAAAATGAAATGACTGAAATGGTGACTCATGGCAGGGTGGGAGGGGTGGGAGAGGGACATGGTGGTATATCGATTGGTGCAATATCATTGTGTGTGATGTTCAACAATAATCCTCATTTGTGCGCCAAATTTCGTCTACAGGTACATGGTGTTTTAGGACTTAGTTAAAAGTAAATCATGTGATATAAACAACATGAGTTTATAAGGCTGAGAAAAACGGTAATGCATCTGATTCTAATTTGGTGATATAAATTGCTCTGTTGTCCACATTAGCTGTTAATTAAAATAACGTTATACACTTACCACTTTGGGATTGCTATAAACAACATGTTCCTATAATTTTGCTGTATATAGTATCACTAGGTAGCAATCCTCTTCCACACTATAGGCTGATTTAATTTAAAAATAAAGGTTTGTTCCCAAGTTAAATCACATACAGTAACCCCAAAAGCATTTGGGTGGGGGGAACTGATGAAATCTGTGCTTGATTCACGCCGCTATAGTATCATGTGAATACAATGCTTTTTTTGAGACTCATAGGTCAAAAAAAAAACTTGAAATAAAAAAAGGGGGGGAGATAGATTTATACTCAGAAAATTTTTGTCCAAAAAATCTTGCAAACCCAAATCTTAAAATAACTATGGGAAAGGATTTGATATGTTCCAACAGGCCAGAGTAATCACCAACTTAGTGTGAGAACAATAATGCAGCTTTGCAGTGAGGTAGTTTGTACTCAGAAAGTTGCCAGACAGAAGGATATGACTAACTCTTTGGGCCATTGAAGGAGAAGATCCTCAGATTGCTGCAGACATCAGGGCCACCTCTCTGGGATCCTACTGTACCAACGACTTTTATAATGAAATTCCTAAGGAAGCTTTTTCTATGAGGTGCCAGCAAAGTTTGTATACAAGAGAGACTTTCTTAACCCCCCCCCCCAAGAATAAGAGAAATAAGAGATGAATGAAGAGTCGTGTCTCCAGCCAATTGTAGATTGGACAGCTGTATAGAGAGTGTCTCTTGTAAAATCAGTAAAACTGCCTTCTTTAATTGACTAATGAAACATAGGAACTGTAGGAGATTATTCTTCTTTCAGAACCAAACTATAACACTAAAGTCCTCCTTAAGCTATGCAAAATTAAGGCAAAATATATTATACAGGAGCTCTGACATCAACAATGGATCATTCTTCCAAGGAATGTCTTGGCCAGGGGATTCCAAGTCCCCCACAAAAAGGTAAAAGGCTCCTTGCCTCCAAAACTGGGTATGGTTAGACGTGGACACTCGAGGCAGCCGACATGCAAAGTGAGAGGCCCTGCTGGTGAAGAGACCACCTGATTATTAAAACATGGGGAAAGATGTATGTAAACCACACTTGCAAGTGACGATGGTCTCTGGAATGCCAGAAAACAGTTTTACCAAAGAGCCACTAAACCAGTAAATAGCAAATATAGGGTCTCCTTGAGTCAAGCACAAATCCTCATCAGCACCAGCTACACACCCTTCATCTCTAGCTGGAAATACTCGACTGTGCAGTCATTGGCAGCGCCATATGTCTGTATTCCCAAATTTTAATTGGCTATTGTGCTCTCTCTTGAGGAATAACCCCATGGGCTGATGCCAACAAGCTACATCCTCTAATGGTTAGGAGATTTATATACAACCATGCAAGACCCTGACATATTAACAGAGAAAAGGTAATTCATGGATTCACAACTCCTATCCAACATCATGTTGTCTGTACCAAGATAACCTACATAACACATTGTAATTTTTTAAATACCTACATATCTAATTGACTTCTGCTTAATTAGTCAGGATCGAATAGGCGATACTATTATATAGCTGTTTAATACCTATATATACTAATTGGCATGGTGCTTCATAGTAGGATTGAACGGTATGGCCTGGCACAAGCTGGCAGCCACTTAAGAAACAAAAACAGAAAGCCAGAAATTGAGTAGAGACCAAGCTTACAGCTCACAGCAGAAAGTGCACTTGTTTTGATGCATACCTTCCACCTTGTGGCCCTGTTTCTAAGCCTAGGGAAAAAAATCTTCGGAAGAGGGGGCGTTGTAGTATGTAAAGGCTGCGATTGGGGATGAAGTGGTATAACTACAACATCAATATAGAACTGCGACATCTATTTGATCAGCTTGATTGAACATACAAGCCACCCCCTGCTGGCATGGTGGAACCCATGAGCTGAAATGTGGTTTGGGCACACAACTTGCTTGGCAAACTTGGCTTTATCATGAAGGAGATGCTGTACTCACAAATTATGCAGCGTGATTGTTTCGAAAAAAAAAAAAAGAAAGAAAGCAAAAACAAAAACAAAAAACAGAAAGATGCGCGAAAAGTTCTGGCTTGAATGAATTACTGGGATGGGTCGGGGGGGGGGCAGGAGGCTGGGTAAGGAAGGGATAGCCTGAAACTGTTGGTAAATGAGTGTATTGAAAAAAATACACAAACAAAAGCATCAAAAAAAAAAAAAAAAAAAAAAAAAAAGAAAACAATTGGGTACATTACCAAGCTATCTACACTGTTTCCGAATCTAGTAATTGTCCAGTATAAAAAGTCCACATGTTCCTATATAAATAATCTTCCAGGATTTGGACTAAAATATCAATAGTCAATCAATATCAATTTTATGTTACAGGGTTAGAAATACAATTGGGAAAAGCTTTTCAACTGGCCTATATTATTCATCTGAAAGAGGTAACTGCCCATGTATTGTGTCTGCTGAAGCTACAGGCATATTCTGCTCCTGGATATATTGTTATCTTGGTGCAATTAGGGAGATTGCTTCAAGTGGACTTGTTAACCTAGTACAAGTTTCGTAAGTTGTTAAGAAGACTGTCTTGTATCATCCTCAGAAATGATTTGGAAAAATGTGTTTTGAAGGGAGATGTTTTTGAAATATTGCATCTCAGGCCTGTGTGTAAGAGGAGAAGAAGAACTTGGATCCTCTTTGTCTAAGTCACATTTGGACAAAGCTAGTTTTAGTTTTTACAGTATCTGTTAGTCATTTAACTTTGTGGTCATGAGTTACCTTCATGGATTCTATTTCCTTGATGAGCTTTAATTTCTTCCTAAAAATGGTATCATAATTACAAAATATTTAATACACATTTCATAGCAATCCATTGGCAACATATGACTTCTTTCAAAATTAAATCTATACTTTATATGAGTTACAGTTGGTGGCATCTTGAACTAATTTTGAAGATTCATTGCATGCAATCAACATGGTAACAACTTTTTCCATTTATTTTTTTGAATCAACATTATTTTTATAGATGTCAGTAAGAATGGGAGTCTAAGTTCATGAGAGCTTTCAACCAGCTTTTGTTGGATATTATCTGTTTTTAAATTTTAAAATTAGGATCTAATTGAAAATTTTAATTAATTATTAAATATTTCATCAAATTGCTTAAAAATGATTAATGTTAATGTACATGCAACACTGAGGTATTACAGACCGAATACCTATTGTTTGGAGTCTTTTTACCCCAAATCATATGATTAAGGGGAGGAATGAAACCTCACCCAATAAATATCTATAGCATGCTGAAACTTGATATGATTAGATTTGTGATTATGAAGATAAAATGGAATCAAGAACTACGGTTTTTGCTTTATGTTTAAAAATGTGTCTCACTTAGGAAAAATGTTAACCTTTTCTGTGCAATACAGCACAAAAGTAAATTGATTTATTGATTACCCTTGTTCTTAAAGTGTCAAAAATACCAAGATGTTTATTAATAGAGTCTATGTATCTGTGTGAAAGTGAGTCTTGTCTAGACATTGGAATAGCACAAGGTAAAATAGAAGATGGTTTGAAAGTACTGTACAGACATTTTCCTCAGCTAATGTGAGTGGAAACTGTATTCATTATTACTTTATTTAAAAGTTACTCATAATGTTCGGTTGGAACAAGAAGCCTTTACCAGATCACATGGTAGGATTAGTTTCAGTTGTCAACTTGGCAAACCTGGGAAGAGGGAATCTTAGTTGAAGAATTTCCTCCATCAAATTGGGCTGTGGAGCATTTTCTTGATTGCTAATTAATGTAGGAGGGTTCTGTCCACTGTGGTTAGTGGCGACTCTGAACAGGTGGGGCTGGGATGTTTAAGAAAGCTAGCTAACCCCAATAGAATTCAGAGAGATGCTCAGTGTCTGTGACTCAGGCAGTCTGAGGTTCCACTTTCTTTAATGTTCAGATGGGTTGGCCTCTCTGCTGGCATTTCCCAGTCCATCCTGTACAGCCAAAAGTTGTACGTTTTCAGGCATTTAGATTGGTGTTTTTACCTGTGGGAACATATAAATCTCCTCCCATTGTTAGTTTCATGATCTCAAAATTGAACATTTATCAATAGGATTGGAACACAGAGTTTTCCATTTGTATCCCAGAAGGGATACTACCCCACCTCCCACCTCCCACTTCCCTCTTTTAGTTTTTTAAATTTTTATGTTTTGACCTATAGATGCCTGAGTTGTATTACACATACCCATAAACAGGGGCCCTAATAAAGTTTACTTTCCAGATGCTGAGAAACCTTCCGACCTCTCCCCTTTATAGGAAAAAGAAAAACATGATGGTACTGAAGTCATTCCCTAACTGTAAACTAGAGCCAACTGTTATAGTAGTAATTTTTTATAAAACAGGTATAACTACCCCTTTTTAATTGACTAATAGGCATAGGAACTGTGAAAGGATAATTCTCTATCTAGAGCCAAATTCTGTAGTAAAGTCTTTATAAGCTGTGTAATTAAGCAAAATATATTAGTACAGGAAAGGTCTGATATCAGCAATGAATTATTCTGCCTAGGAGATGTTGGCTAGGGGATTCAAACCCCCCAAAATTATAAAGGCCTTTTGCCTATAAGTGGGATATATGCAAAGAGAAAGGCAGTAAGTCCCTGTTGTCAAAAACCTGGTGTGAGCATGAAAAAATGTTATGAGACGTCACTTGCTAACGTACAACTGGCCTCTGAAATGCCAGAGAGCGTTACCAAAGGCCACTAAAGCAATACAGCAAAATACTGGTCTCCTTGAGACAAGCAAGACTCCTCTGTCAATATCAGCTACACCTCAACTGTCTGTAGATACTGTGCAACAGTGGCAGCCATGTGTCTTTATATTTCCCAAATAAAATTGGCTATTAGCTCTCTCCTTGGAGGAATAACTCACAGCGGATGCCACAAGCTTATGTCCTCTAGTGGTTAGGAGATGTTATAAGCCACAATAAGAACTCATCACCCTTTATAGAGAAACCACAGTTTGTGGATTAGCATACCATCCAAGCATCTGTGTCTATGCTCACAGCTTAGCTTGCCATAATAATTAGTACTGCTTAAATGCCTGTACATCCAATTGTTTGTGCTGTGTTAGTAGGATTAAAAAGATATCACTGAATAAGCTGTCAACCCATGAAGGGAAACAACCTTAACAGACTAGAGTCCAAAGTGACATCTCCAGAGAAAATAGACTGTTTTGCTTCTCACCCACTTGTACCCCTTTCCCAAAGCCTAGGGAACAAATTGTGGAAGAGGAGGCGTGGTAGAATGTAAGGGCTGCAGAGAGATTGAGGTGAATCGTGAGACTACAGCAATATAGACTGGAATCCTAATTGATCAACATGCCTGTGCATACAAGCATCTCCAACTGGACTATGGGAAACTTGAGTTGTTCAAAATTTGGATATAGATACTTGCAAATTGGTTTTACATGAATGTTACTTACATTCATTGCTTATGCTTAATAATTTGGCTCACTTCAAAAAAAATGCACCAATTACCTAATTGTATGGCAAACTGAGTAACATCAATGTTATCTGAAAACAACTGTGCTTTTATATTGTAGAATCCCTTAAAAAAATAAACAAATAAAAGAGGAAAAAAAAGAAAGGTAGCTGAGCAAACCAGAGGAAACAGGCCAGTGAGCAGTATTTCTTCCTCTCTGTTTGCTGCTTCAGGCGTTGCCCCCAGGTTCCTGCCTTGGCTTCCCTCTGTGATAGACTGTAATTCCTAAGATGAAATAAACCTTTCATCTCTAAGTTGGCTTTGGTCAGTATTTTATCACAGCAATGAAAAGCAAACTAGAGCAGATGGTTTCTAAGTGTCATGGAAGCTGGGCATGGTGGTGCACTCCTTCAATCCTAGCACACTTGGGAGGCAGAGGCAGGCAGATCTTTGTGAATTCAAGGCCAGCCTAGTGTACAGAGTGAATTCTGGGACAGCTGGGGCTACAGGGAGACTCTGTCTCAAAAAGACCAAACAAACAAACAAACAAACAAACCCCCAAACCAAAAAAGGTCATGGGAGTGGCAGCCCTGGGGTTGGGTGCCTCGGACCTGAATGGAATCACACTCTTATGGTAACAGTGACTTTCTAGATCCTGGTTCGGCCATTTTCAGGGTTGACTGGAGATTGTTAACCACCATTTAAATGTCTGGAATTCTCTTTCTCAGTTCTTTGCAACATGGGCTTTTATCACAAGGCTGCTTGAGTGACCTCGAAACATTACAGCTGGTTTCTCTCAATTTTCTCAGAGAAAGAAGGTTGGAAGCCAGGATGGTCTTCTTGACCCACCATTCCATTATTTCTACCACATTATTTCTGCTGGTCACCCAAACCAACTTTGATACAACATGGGAAGTAATCAAACCACACAGGGGAATGGATGCACAAGGCAGAGGTCACTGGGGAGCATTTGGATCTAGTCATCACACATCTCATGGGTAGATTCCTGTGAGGCAATAAGGTAGGCAGACATTTTCTTCCCCTCTTCCTCCAGATCAGTCTTTACTATTTTTCAGGTATTTAAACATTTTTAAAATTTTATTTATTTTTATTTTATTTCTATGAGTATTATGCCTACATGTATATAAGTGCACCCACGTTGTGGGATGCCTACAGAAGAGAGTGTCAGATCCCTTGGAACTGGAGCTAGGGATGGCTGTTAACTGCTATGTGGGTGCTGAGAACTGAACCCAGGTCTGCTAAAAGGGCAGTCAGTGATGTTAACTGCTGATCCATCTCTCCAGCCCCTGCCTTTCGTTTTTTTAAGAAAAGCAAACACTGGAATCACCATCAGTCATGCGTTAGCCCCATTAGAGATACTTAGGCTCACATAAATAAGCCAATAGACAAATGGACCCAGTCATGTGTGATTTAGCACATTAGCTTTTCCAACAGCTCCATCCAGAGCCCAGAAATGAGCCAGATGTAAGCAAATGTCACTTGTTAATTTTACTAGAGACAATGCCAGGCTGAGAATTTTTATTAATAATGACAGTTTGGGTAACTATTCTAAGGGATGTCTCATTATATCCATAGATTCTGAACACTGCAAAACACCTTAAAATTTATTTTGATCTACTAATATTTTTAGTAAAAACAATACCACAGCCTCTGATGCTACTAAGAACATAGCTTGAAGTTCATGTCTCTAAGAATTAAGATTTATGAGAAAGAACAAATCTCTTCTTTAAACTCCATTAAAAAAAAAGAACCCAATACTTCAGATGACAAACTGCCTTAACTGTAATTTTTTACTTTTGCTCTGAAGGTAACCTATGAACTTTTTGTTTATTGTTTTGTTCGTTTTTGGTGTTAATTAGAAGACACAACTTTCTTTTCATTCAGAATGTTAACCAAAAATATATGCTCTGTTTTGTTGTGAAATAAATAATAAGCAAAAAACAAACAAAATATTTTGATCTAATAAATATTTCCCATAACTTCAGCAAATCTTTTCTGCTAATTGGCATATTGTAGGCTAATTACAAGTAATGAATAAATGAACAATTGAAAGGAATCTTCCCATAGAAACCTTCACACACATGGTTTTGTTGGTGCTACATGTCACAATGGTTTTTCAAGTATTATTTCTGACTCATGAACAAACAGGATCAGAATCATTTAGCAATGATTATAAAATGTGTGGCACCTGAAACCCAGCCTCAGGCCTACTAAATCAGATCTTGATGTATATTTCAGTGGTGAAGCTGTTGGCTTTCCAAATATATTTTCTTTTCTCTTTTACTCTTTTTTTTTTTTTTGCTTAGTGCTGATAGGCTGGAGCCCGAATGTGGGGCCTCATTCATGCTAGGAAAATGCACCATCACTGAGTGAAATGTGCAGCCCTCTTTTTGCTTTATTTAAAAAAATTTGAGACAGGGTCTCCATGTAGCCCCAGCTGGCCTGGAACTTACAATGTAGACCAGGCTGGCCTTGAACTCAGAGATCTGCCTACCTCTGCCTACCTCTGCTTTCCAAGTACTGGGCTTAAAGGCATGCGCCAACATGTCTGTCCTCTTTTCACTTTTTTTTTTAATTTGGAGATAGAATCTCACTAAGTTTTCCAGGCTGGCCTTGACTTCATTCTGTAGCCCAGGCAGGTTTAGAGTTTGTGATCCTCTTGCTTCAACACTAGTCATAGCTGAGACTACAGGTCAAAACCACCAAGATGGCTTTGTAGTTAACTTTCTAGATTTGCAAAACCATGTCCTGTAAATTTGCCTCTAGTGTTTGGGGGAGTGCAATTGCTTGATGTTCAGAGGTACATTTTACTATGAGAACAGAAATTGCATTTCCAGGGCGAAGTAAAATTCCAAACTCTGCAGTGTCCTGGGCAGTGTGTCCTTCAGGCGCCCTGGGTCTGACTGCCACAGGCTCTGTGGGGGGAAAGAATCTGAAAGTTGGGACTGTGATTCAGAGCCAGCAAGGCACTGCAGGCCTCAGCATGTACCCTTTTAAAATGCTCTTAAATTTTAAATGTTCTCCATTTTTCTTTAGTGGAAATCATAAAGCAGCTTTGGATAAACAGTTTTCTCCTTTTAGAGCGTCATGTGTTTATCACAGTGTAGACAATGAATGAATTCCAAAAGGTTTATAATTTTTCTGACTCCCATGGGACAATCAAAGGCTAAATTTTAAAGGATTTGGGAATGTCAACTTGTAATACAAACTAGGTTGGCCCCAGGGTCTGAGATCAGAACTATAATTCACCATGTTTACAAATGATATCATTTGGTCTAGAGTGCTAACTGTAAACTCATCGATAATTAGAGAATGAATTACACTCAGCATTTCCTTTTCTTTCCTGATGTCTGAACTGTCCTGACATATGGATTCTCCATCAGCCCTTAAATCACAAGCAGGGCCTCCCTAGAAGCCAGTCTTGAAATCAATTGGCAGCCAGGCTTTCACATGACACACTGAATGACTATAGGCTTTTTAAGGGAGACAGCAAATGGCTTCACTAAATGAATCCCTTATGTCATTCCAGGTGGATGTATGCAGGTCTGTGAGCTTTAACAGAAAAGATCAAAATATTGCGTTCTTCTAGGTAACTCACATATTTGAAGACATTCTTCTTCAAGCGATTAGTTTTCTCTTTGCTGTTCCTTCTCAACCAATCCCGTCTTTGTGCTCAGAAAGGCACCATTGTGCAGTGCCACCTCTGCACCCAGAACGGGGATGCTCTGCTCCACTCCTCATTGATCTCTTGTTTCTCCCTCTCTTTTTGTGACTAACCCTCCTTTTCCATCTGTCCCTCTTCTCTCATCACTAATTTAGTTTGGCAACTTCAATGCAGCAAAAAAGCACAGCATATTCACAACAGCCTAAGATAGGCAGCACGTTAACTTTTAAAATGTATGATTAGCCTTTAGATTATATTAATATAGATAAAAAATATAAAGAATTCCAATTTGGAAAGAGTTAAGGCAGAAAGAGACCAAGAGGACTAGGAACAATATAGGTGACCGATTTGTATGTTAGGAACTCTCTCTCTCTCTCTCTCTCTCTCTCTCTCTCTCTCTCTCTCTCTCTTTCTGTGTGTGTGTGTGTGTGTGTGTGTGTGTGTCTGTGTGTGCATGTCCTGTGAAAAGATTTTCTGCCAAAAGGTGTAGAAAGCTATCAGCCAGAATATCTCTGGACAGCTGCCACGGATCTCTACCTGACATTCTGAGCAAAATTCTGTTAGAAGTTTTAAATCCAGTCAAGAAACAGCCCAAGGTGACAAGACACAAGAGAATATAAGAGTTTGAAGAAAATTGCACTTGAAGGTAGAAATTAGACAACCTGGTTTTAAAAATTCTTGGAAAATAGCATGTTCTAGAATGTTCTGTGTGATAATAGCAGGAGGGAAGCAAGTGGTAAGAAAGCCAGGTACCTCCTCCCTATGCTGTGAACTGGCTCATCTCTTAGCAAGACTGGTCACGGCAATTCAGGAGAAGTGAGGAAGAGGTGGAGGCTTTTTCTAAAACCCAGCAGATGAGATTCCAAGAGCTCCTGCGTGGGAGGCTGCCGGCTTTCAGGGGAAGTAACGGGATACAGGCAGTGGCTTCTTGAGGTTGTTTCCTTCAGCCTTAAACTCATTCTCCAATCCTCAATGTTTGCCAAGCCCAAGGACTCCTATCTAAGCATTTTATAGCCTGTCATCTTCTCCAGAGACCAACTTGGTGTTCATTATAATTTGAGATAAGGAATTATGGACTGTGAATTTTCTTTGACCCCTCCCCCAACAGTTTCCAAACTATAATAGCACAGATGTCATCTTATTTTTCCCATGAAGTTAATGACCATATCCATCTTAAAAATAATTTATCTGAGATTTACCCACTAGTAAATTCTCTTTCTCAGGTTAACAGCTTCTTACTTGGCTTTACAAAAAGACCACAAATCCTCTTAAATTCAATACTGCCTTATTACTTTAGCTTCACATGTTGATCTATACAAATACAAAATGAGATAGCAGTGCTCTATCAGAAAGTTCTATGAATATTGATATTTCTCCAATCTATGCTCTTGCTCTTTAGACCTTTGTAATAAAAATATGGAAACAGCTCTTGCTTCCTTTAGAAAAATAAATCAATGAACATATCAAGACAACACATACTGTCAAGCAAGTCCAATAATCAGACCAAACTTAATGCCCCCCCCAAAAAATTCATGAGGCGGCAAAAATGAAGTTATGTCTGCTCATGTTACCACAGCAAAGGATTGACTGTTTCTCAGCAGAAAGGAAGATAACTTAGAATTTATTGTACAGCCCTTCAGGCATTTTGAAAGGCAATCGGTTAACAGTGTGCATTAACTTTGCCCTTCAACTTGACCCCCGAACACCAAAAGGATGCTGTGGCTTATTATACCCAAGATTCGTAGTGATTATGAATGTAAACAAGCAGATATTTTATTTATTTATTTATTTTTATTTATGTATGTGTATGAATGTACTGTCTGCATGCAAGTGTGTGCACCCGTGTCGTGCAATGCCGCGGAGGTCAGAAGAGGGTGTCAGATTCCCCTGGAACTGGAGTTCTCCTGAAATTGGAGTTTCAGAAGGTTCTCGGCCGCCATGTGGGTGCTGGGGATCGACCCTGGCTCTCTGTAAGAGTGGTCGGCGCTCTTAACCTCTAGGCCATCTCTCCAGCCCCAACAAGCAGATATTTTAAAAGGGATGAAAAGTAGAGAGACTGCCTTCCTTACAATGGGGATGTCAGAAGAACTAAGGATACTGGAAAGCCATCTGGACCTTGGGTCCCTGGATGCTGGGTGTGGATCTATATACTGTGACTCACACAGAAGCACATCCGTTCTAGAGATGGCTAGGTATCAACAGAGACCCAGTATGTTAGGTGCACTAGCTCCTCTTGTCATTGTAGTGATGGAATACCTGAAAATAAGGGCTTAATGAAGGAAGTAAGGGCTTATTCTAGCTCACAGATTAAAGGGTACATTTCATCATGAGATGGGAAGGTGGTGGCCTGAGTCAGACACACGCTGCTCAAAGTATGTCTTCAATCGGGAAGTAAAGAGTCATGACAAAGTGGTCCAGCCTCTAAAATCTTAGTGTTCTTCCCCGACAACCCACATCTTCCACTTAAGCTTTACCTCCTAGGGTTCCATAACAGTAAACGGTATCACCAACTGAGGACCAAATGTTCAAACACATGAGATGTGGGAGTCATTGCACATTCAGATCACAACACTGAGAGCTGAGCTCCTTTATCATAAGGCCAGAACTGAGTCCTGATTATGTTCAATTGCCTTAGGCCTGTTTGCAGAGTTGGCTGCACAAATAGATTGGAGAAGCCACTTATATTAGAGAATGTAGATTGCAAAATGAAATGTGATTCCTGTTCCTGCTTATCATGGTATCAAAATTCCGCCACTATTGATTGCTCTCTGAAATTCTGAGTTGCTACAAATAATCATCTGAGAGTTAACAAAGAGAATGATATATTAAAGTTTGGCTCCAAAGTCAATAAAATATTTAATAAGCACCTAATACTTCATCATTTTTGTGTTGGAGTAGAAGGGAAGTATATAAGGTTGGATATGTTTTTTTGCTTCTATTGAATGCACATGTACTGAATACCCAGAATGCACCATGAAGTGTGTTAATCAGGAGACCATGTGATAATCTCCGGTTCAAGCCCCAACTTTTACAACTTTCCTAAGAGCTTAATATTGATCCATGTTCCCTTATCATTTATCAACACCTCTGACCTCAAACCCTTCTTTGACACAATGTGCCTCTCAGTGTTGCTGATGGCTTCCTGCTCAGTAGCTTAAGCCTTTTATTAGGGCTCTTTTCCATGCTTTATTACCATATATCAATGTACAATGTAATGGATTTTATTTTGATATTTCCATACACAAATATAACATACTAAGATCATATCATGTTCTACCCTCTCTCCCCGTGGTCTCCTTCCTAACCCCAGCTAGTCTCCTTTCTACTTTCAATGTCTCTCTGTCTTTTAAAAACTATTATCTGGACTGGAAAGATGGCTCAATGGATAAGAGCACTGACTGCTTTTGCAGAGGATCTGGGTTCAATTTCCAGTCCCCACATGGCAGCTAACACTCATCTGAAACTCCAGTTCAAGGGAATCTGATGCCCACTTCTGACCACCACAGTCATGACACGACATGGGTGTACTTACCTCCATGTAAGCATTATATTCATACACAGAAAATAAAAATAATAAATAAAATATAAAAAATTCTAGAATCTACATAGGAGACAAAGCATGTTGTATTTTTCTTTTTTGAGTCTGGCTTATTTGGCTTTATGTGATTTTCAGTTCTATCCACCACTAGTGGACCCCTAGGCTGATTTCGTAACATGCCTATGAGGAATAGTGCTGTACAGAGCACAAATGGTATCTCATTGTGTGCTGATTTTAATTCCTTTGGGCATAGATCCAGAAGCACATAGTTAGATCACATGATGCAGCCCTATTTTATATCTCTATTAACTAATACCAAGAAAATGTTGGATTTGAATAAAGAACTACTAGTTCCTCCCTTTGCTGACCTTCTTAGGGAGTGCTGTCTTCTGCTATTTCACATCCCCTCCTTTTTTTTTTAAAACAGAGTTAACTCACTCAGTACTTTCAAAATGAAAGGTATTTCACAGAAGACAAGGTCATCAGAGTCACAGCAGAGCTGCCATCATGTCTCCACCATCCGGCACAGAGGATACACCACCCAGGCAGTGGTTTTACTGACAGCTGCCTGACACCACGCAAAAGGAAGATCCAGTGACTCCAGCTAAGAGAAAGTTGCTAACATCCTTTCAGATAGGAAGCAGACACTTCTGGGCCTTCTTGGAGATAGCAGAAGCATCTATCTGGGTATGGATGTGATGAGTTGATCAGCAGTTATCCTATGGGTGATCGTCCCCTTTGTCTCATCCTTCCTAAGTCTCCTATGTGGAAAGCATGGCTCACAATATAAATCCAAGATACTCATCAGCCAGAGCATCCAGGACCATAAAAGTGCCTTGTAAATTGCAAAGTAGTACCAACCTGTTAACACAATGATTAAATTTATAAATGAGACCATGGAATGAGGATTAGTGTTTATCCTGCATAGGGGAGACACATAAACACTTTAGAGGCAAAACAAGAGGAACTCACTGATGTAATTCTTTAAAAGAAGAGAGGCTTAGAGACACGCCATCACCAATTCAATTTAGAAATAAATAATAAAAAACAGGGTCCACATGTCATCATTTTAAAATCAAGGTGGCCAAATTTCCCCTCTTCCAGGTGGTCATTCTGAGTCATTCTTTATGTCAAGGACAAAAGCACTTTGCAATTCTTTCTGGACTAGACTCCATCTCTTATGCTCAAGGGCTCTAAACAGAATTACAACTAAGATTCACCTGGGAAAATGTAATGCTTTCCCTCATTAGCAGATTATGGTGAGCATGACTAGGAGGATTGGCTGGGAAAGTTAGCAGGTCAGTGGTGGAATGGAAGCATCAACATATGACCAAGTGTCAAAGAGAATGGGCGACATATGGTCCTTGCCCTCAGTCATATAGCATTGGTCTGTGCAGGAACCTGTGTGTGGGCACCTATCCACACAAGCATGGGGTTTTTCACAGAGCTGTCTGGACAGTTCATGTATCCACATGAACTGGGGCCTTACAAATGCAGGAGAAAGTGTAGAGCTTAAAACACACAAGGAGAAGCACAGGAGCCTACAAAGAATTCTCCCTTAAAGGATAAAGCCATAGGACAAATTGGACACATATTTCATATTTTCACAGCTTTCTTTTGAATGTGACTAGGCAGTGGATATTTGAGGAAATTAGAAAGTATAGTTAATGAGTGTTAGCATTTTATAACTCCTTGATTCCTTGAGTTTTTCTTGTAGAACTTGTTTTCGTATTAGTCAATGAACTTGTACAATTCCATGTGTCAAATGTTTTGGCAAACTTCATAATTGGTTTTTATCCAGCTTTAATTTTTGCATCTGGCAAGTGTTTCTGCAGACTCCCTGTGGTAGACAACCAGCTGCCTCGGAGGTCTCCCAGTCCTAGGGTAGAGCAGCTGCTCAAAGCGGCTGCCTCGAGAGAGGCTGTGTGGTCCTGGCTGCCTCCCTGCTTCTCTGTTAGGTCACGTGGCTAAATCCTGCTTAACAGAATACAGACAGAACATTAGTCTCCACGTATTGGCCTGAGCCATGCAAGATAGACCAACTATAAGCTCTTCCTTTGTCCCATGTAGATGCTGTCTCCCGAAATGCAAATTAAAGACAATCCTTTGCTCATCCTAGTTCTTGCTATTCCCTGCTTCAGCTTCAGGTTGAACTTTCTAAAAACAAGAAATAAATCATTATCGAAGCACATGAAGCCTTCAAACAATAATGACATTATATGCTTATGTAGGCTAGTATATACTGGCTCACAGTGGGATTCATTTCCATTTCTTTTCTGTTTTATGATGGAGCTCGGGACCTAGAAATTTAGCCTGTATCTGCTAAGGAAGCTGCAAATAGCTTTTAGCCATTTGCACACACCTGAGCTTCTATTCTTTCACTGAGACAGGTTCCCCAAAGAAAGACAACTTTTATAAACATGGCAAAAGTGTGATAAGACTGGATGCTCAACAGCAGTGAATTCGGGAATTCAACTTTGAGAGGAGCTGAGTATAGTGGTTTCTCCAAGGCCATTTACAAAAGAGGTTGGTTCCCGTTATACAGGATTCCTAAAATAAACTCACCAAAGAGTCAAAGAGATTAGCTTTTGTATTACATCTCTTCCCATTTAAGCTTCAAAGAAATAACTGAACAAGAGCAAAGGGGGGGTGCATTTGTTGCCCAAATGGTCTCCCCTGAATACTATGTGATGTCATAGCACAGTCATAGAAAGAGAGTTACAACTAGAAAACATCTTTTTGATACTCAAGCCTCTACATCAAGAAAACATAAACAGAATGCCAACACATGGCCTGACAGTCACAGCCCATTTTCTAACTATGAATCTTGAGATGTATTTAATGGAAGATACAGAAATGATTAACATCATAGAGAGTCAATGACAAAATCCAGTCAAGTAGAATAAACTTAAAATGAGAAACAGAGCAAATGCCCCCATTAGGAAGAAACTGCATTAAATCACTGCTGTGGTTCTATTTTTGCAAGATAATTAAACTGATTTAAAGAAATGATGGGATTAAGGGGAAGAAACAGAGAGGTCACTTAACTCACCAGTGTTTCATAACCTAGCCACCAATTTTTTTGGTCCAAGATACGCTTTCACAGTTAATGGCCAAATGAAGTAAATTAGAAAAGGGAGTGAGTTCTTTAATACAGTATTCAGCATACATTTTCCTGTGATCATTTACTTGCTAATGCTTAAGATCAATCTTACTCATAATAGTCTTTATTAATAGTTGGTTGCTAAAAAGTATATTTTTTGGCTGCCACAGCTTTTGACATCCTTTAAAGACATGAGACACAGCTTTTCAACCTTCCAATATGGACTGAAGACTCATATCTCTCCAAGAATCCTCTAAAACTTCAGTGCCAGATGGGGACTGCTGAGACATCCAACTTGTGGACTGAGCAGCTACTGGGGTTTCAGCCTCTTCAGAATATAGACTGCCATTGTTGGACTGCCCAGGCTATATCATGGAGGCCAGTACAGGAAGATTAAGACAGGAAGTGGTGCCTACTGGACCTCATTTGGTGACCATGGGAAGGGAAGACCCCAGTGTGGAGCATAAGGGCAGGATTGATGTTTGTTTGGGTTTGCCAAGGAGGATCCTTCAAACACTTCCTTAAGGAAAACATGACATCTTTCAGCCTAATAAAGAAAAAAAATCATAAGTTGAAGTTGCTAAAACCTATGATGTCATAATCTTGATATATGTGTGGCATGCATATATGCATATTTTGGAGTGATACTGTGCTGGATAGCTTTAGTGTCAACTTGACATACCTGGGTTGAGGGAGCCTCAGTTGGGGAATTGGCTCCACTGGATTGGCCTGTGGCCACATCTGTGGAGTACTGTCTTGATGGTTGAGCAGTGTGGGAGGGCCCAGCCCACAATGAGTGGTGCCACCCTGGTCAGGTTGTTGTGTGCCGTATAAGAAGGCAGCCTGGGCATGAGCCAGGGGAACAAGCCAGTGAACAGCATTCCTCCATGACCTGTGCTTCAGCTCCTGCCTCCAGGTTCCTGCCCTGAGTTCCTGCCTTGGGCTCCCTGAGTGATGAACTGTGACCCAGGAGATGTAAGCTGAATAAACCCTTTCCTCCCCAAGTAGGTGTTGGTCAGATTGTTTTGTCACAGCAATGGAAGACAAAGTAGAACAGATACAAATTGGAAGGAACAATAACAACAACAACAACAACAACAACAACTAAAAGATCAGGTCAAATAACTGACCAAAACAGTAAACTTCTGCCCAAAACAGTAAACATCTGCATCGAAAATTTTAAAAAAAGACTGAGAAAAAGATGAAACACATGTATGGCAGAATGCATGATCTCTGGTGGGGGAGGTAAAGGAAGGGGAAATGGGCCTAAATTTGATTGGCAAATGTTGTATGAAATGCACAAAACTTCAATAAAAATTGGCTTTGGAAAAAAAAAAGTATTTTTGACCAAAAGTTAAAGTTACTCTTTGGTCTGTCATGTTTTTTAATGTATTGAATCATTAAAATTCAGCCTAGAAGCCATTGTAATCTTTTTCCAGAATTTAAAGAGACTCATAATTCATGCTGTAAGGCAAAATCCTGTATTGTACTTTTTCAGAAAGTGCATGCTGGGTTGTACTTGTGTGATGACTAATCTCTCAGAATCACCTGCGAAGAGAGAACCTCTGATGAAAAATTGCTTCCATCACGTTGGACTGTGGGGCTTTCTGAGGGACATTTTTTTAATTGCTCATTGATGTAGGAGGGTCAGCCCATGGTGGGTGGTTCCATCTCTAGTCATGTGCACCTGGGCTGTAGAAGAAAGTTAGTGAAACTTGAGCTTGGGGAAAAGCCAGTACACAGTGTTCTTATGTGGTTCCTGCTTCAAGCTTCTACCTTGGGTTCCTGCGTTGGCTTCTCTTGATGATGGACTGTAACCTGTAAAATAAAATGAACCCTTTCCTCCCCAGGTGGCTTTAGTCTGGGGTTTATCACAGCAACAGAAAAGCAATCCAGAACAACACATCCACACTAAACTAGAACAACACACCCATGTTAAAGACATTTCACCACTATGGATATCTTCTTTCTCTTTATACTAAATTCACATTAGGGAATTAAATGACTTTGGAGAATTTTTTTTTGGTGTTTTTGAGACAGGGTCTCCCTGTAGCCCCAGCTGTCCTAGAACTCACTCTGTAGACCAGGCTGGCCTTGAACTCACAAAGATCCGCCTGCCTCTGCCTCCCGAGTACTAGGATTAAAGGTGTGTGCCATCATGCCCCAGCTGGAGAATGTTTTATCTTCCCTAATGTCATATAAATTCAGACTTTGTAGGATAGTTTTAAAAAATCCAATAGAATTTCTTCCTTTATACAGAGATGAAGGTGGGGCCCAATAAGTCTGCCATGACTGAATTATGTAGTTTATGACTAGATATCTGTGCAAATGTGACATTTTTACACTTCACACTTGTTTTTCTATGTACAATATGGACTCATCTATTAAACCACAGCTAGCACTTCCCAACTGAAACCTTTTAGGTTTTGTAAGCCTTGATCTGGGTTTCACATGGACTATGCCTGTATTAGTCAGGGTTCTCTAAAGAAACAGAAGCAACAGGATGAATAGATATAACTATATACAATTTATTGATTTGCTCACGTGACGGAGCTCAACAGTAGCACCGAACTGGAGAGGCCAGGAATCCAGGGAACTGCTCAGTCCACAAGGCTGGATGTCTCAGGAGTCCCAGTCTAGTGCTGAAGGCCCGAATGGATTCCAGGAGATCTGCCAGTCTCAGTACACGCTGGGATCCGAAAGGTTGATCACAGCAGCAAGACAAACTCACCAAACAGCATGATCACAAGCAAAGGGCCGCCACAGAGGCAAACCACAGGCGGACAATTCTCGCCGCTGCTCCATGGCCCGTTCAAATACTAGAGCCAGCCGGCAGACAGGGTAACACCCTCAACGTAACTTTGAGAGAGTGGCCATCTGAACAACCTCGGGTTGAAGTGGTGCACAAACAAGATCCACACCTCTCTTTTCTTAATTGTTCCCAGTCCGATACCAACTGATCTCGCCGCGACCACCCGACCGCAGGATAATCATCGCACGTGCCTATAGTACAAGAACATGTATTGCTTAATGGCAATTACATCCTACTTGGAATTACTGAGTTGTCGTTCCTTATGTATAAAATTCATTCAGAAAAAGCTTTCCCTCAGGCAAAGGCTTACCAAAAAGCAGGGCACAATCAGCCAACTGGACAGGCTGCAACACCGCGCACTCTATCATCACAAAAGACTCTAACAAGGAAGACACTCCAGCTGTCGACCTTCTCGAAGGACGACCACCCACCTGTCTGGAAACCTATTTCTTTGTTGTCACCCCTCATTCCCTCGTGTGTCTTATCAACCTTTGCACCTCCTTTATCCACGATGATTCCCCTGGGCTTTTTGGGGGTAAAAAGAAAAGAAACAAAAAAACAATAGCACAAGTTTGAACTACACGGCTCCTATCAGGGATAAATCCTACCCACAAGTCAAACTCTCAGCACAAAAATCCCAGGAATAACGATTGCACAATGACAAACGAAATCCCACGGCAAACCCAACCTAAGGAGATGCTTTGGCGAGCAAATCACTGCTGGGCAATGCAGGCTCTATACTCCAGACACGCATGTCTTACGGGCTGGAACCTAGTGGCCTAGTGAATAATCCACTAATATAAACTATTGGTCACACACACACTATATGCGTCTACATAACAGATAATACTCTATATTAAGTTGTAGATCTACAATACCACTCAATATCATAATACATAGGAGTAAAACTAAACTATTAAGCACGCCATAAGTTTATTGAACATCCTCGTGCTTCAGATTGAATGTCTATCCAGACCCACATAGTCTTCTTGTAAACCACGTAGCATCAGAAGTCACCATAAACGTGCATACCATCCAGGATACCTAGCACAAGAATTAACCTCATGCATTTCTAAGTTTGTCACCAAACCAAATTGACATGCTTCGCATTCCATAATAATGAGAGAACCAAAGATGATTCTATTAAATATACAGAACGCATTAACACAGCTAAGCATTGTTATCTCATTCTTCCTTCAATGAAAACATTATTTCTTCATTCCCATGTATTTAAAAATGATGCTGTATAAGAATATGACCCCAGGGCTGGAGAGATGGCCTAGCGGTTAAGAGCGCCGACCGCTCTTGCAGAGGACCTGGGTTCGATCCCCAGCACCCACATGGCGGCCGAGAGCCGTCTGAAACTCCAATTCCAGGAGAACTCCAGTTCCAGGGGAGTCCAACACCCTCTTCTGACCTCCGCGGCGTTGCACGTCACGGGTGCACAGACTTGCATGCAGACAATACATTCATACACATATGGAAATAAATAAAATTAAAAAAAAAAAGAATATGACCCTAACATGATCTGTGTTTATAAATTAGGGAGGAAATGACTGGAAAAGGGTGATAGGACATAAGGCAGTGCAAAGAAAGCCTGGAGAACGTCCACTGTAGAGGGAGCCCTGCATCTCCCAGGACCCAGTGGAAACCTCACCTCTGCCCTCAGCTGCTTGCTCTGGGGGTGAGCCAGCCAGGAGCAAGGAACAGGGAACACCTCTGTGGATTCCCAAACTGGGCTTTGCCTACTTAGAAAAAGGGCGTATGACTTCTGATAAAAACCCCATTTGTCACTTCTGACATTTGTAAACCTTGCCTCAGAGGTGTAGCCCAGAAGCATGAAGCAAGAGCTGCATAAATGCAAACCTTTGTCATGATTCCATCTGCCCGTGTGTGTGCATACAAACATACAAAGAATAGCTATGCGTGTGTTCCTGTATAACTTGTCTGTACACTCATCTGCTTGGATGAATGCACCTTTGTCCTCTCCTACCATCATGGTCTATCTTCACTCAAGCATCAGATGCCTTTCCCTCCCAGTCATTTCCACTTCCTGCCTAACCCAAGGCTAGCTGTGCCCACCTGATCTCTAAGTTAGAACTTCTCTCCCAGTCCTCTCTGTGGCAACAGTACTTTCTGGGTGGTATTTAATCATTCCTTCCTGCCTGATTTGCCTAGTGTAAAACTTCTAGACCTCTCTGTAACGGCTGGACCTACTAAACCTTCTTTAACTGTTCTGCTATGTTCTTAAAAGGTTCTCTCTCTCTCTCTCTCTCTCTCTCTCTCTCTCTCTCTCTCTCTCTCTCTCTCTCTCTCTCTCCCTCTCCACGTGGCTCATCATTTCAAGCCTTTACGTTAAAAAGTTTTTGTTTTGTATGAATATAAGTACATGTGTTATTGTTCTAGACAGAATTTTATGGATTTAGATATATAATTGATATGCATTTCTCTATAAAAATCTTAACTAAGCTTTAAATGGAAGCTGTATGCAAGTGAAATCATGGAAGCTACAATAGTAATCCGCAGCTTGGGTGCTGTGCGTTTATGTTTTGGCACTGAAAATGTCTGCTTTCAACAGCGGTGACTCATTCACTAACCTGGGTAGAAGTACAGAGTGTTTAGCTTTATTCTGTTTTGTTTGTTCTGTTTTGTTTTGCTTTAGAAGGTTTTCATTTTGTAGACAAATACAATTTCACAAGATAGAAGGAAGGCCCTCCTTGTTTCAATTTGTAGCTTACTCTCCACATTCCTATCTCACACCAGCCCTGCTTAGTAGAGTCAATTCTAGGGAGCTTGGAATACATGTTTTCCTTGTGGAAGTTGTTATATTTAGGGGCAAAAAAAAAGTTGCTAAAATTTACTGGTAAGAAAGTAAATATTATTTAGATGCATATACCATTTCTTAATGTGTAGAGTAGAGCATCTGTTGTATTTTTATGTTTCCTCTTAAAATTGTCTGCTTGCAAGTCATAATTTCATGCCATCTCTGGGCTGTTCGGTGAAAAGGAAACGGACAGTGGCTGTGCTGTGCAACTCTGATGGCTTTCTCTGACTGCTAAACGTGGACAGCATGCATGGTATCAGTCGGTGGGATGAAGGCTAGCTGGCTAGCTTCCCTCTCATCCCCCGTACTTTCCTTCCTACACTGATGAGAATGGTATCTACAGATAACACTCCGGGAGACAGGATAATCTAGTAGTTAAAACCAAGACTTCTTTTAAAAAAAAAACTTTTTTTATTTATTATTTTTATGTGTATGAGTATACCATCTGCATTTAGGTTGGTGCACCCGTGTCATGCAATGCTGCAGAGGTCAGAAGAGGGAGTCGGATTCCCCTGGAACTGGAGTTAAAGGCAGTTCTTAGCCGCCATGTGGGTGCTGGGAATCGAACCCAGGGCCTCTGCAAGAGCAGTCGGCTCTCTTAACTGCTGAGCCATCTCTCCAGCCCCCAAACCAAGACTTCTGGATCTGGATCTAAATCCAAATCTAAATTCCTAACTCAAGCTCTACTACATTGCAGATGTGATTTTTCACTACTACTCTCATGTCCATTGTGTGTGTGTGTGTGTGTGTGTATGTGTGTGTCTGTCTGTGTGTCTGTCTGTGTCTGTCTGTGTGTCTGTGTGTGTGTGTAACCCAAAGGACATCTTTGCCTGTTGTTGCTAGGTTCCATCCACTTTGTTTTTTCAGGCAAGCTCTCTCATTGGCTTGTAACCTACCAAGTAGTCTAGTCTGGCTGGCCAGCAAGCCTGGGGGATCCATCCATCTTCACTTCCCTGGCACTGGGATTAGAAGCATGAATAATCATAATGGTTTGTTTTACCTAGGTTCTGAGAGAACTTGCTCAAGTCCTCGTGCTTGCAAGCCATAAAGCCTCACTTTAAACTAAGTCACCATCTCAGATAGTGTTTTCTTTCTTCTTCTCTCTACATAATAAATCAAATAGCCTTTGATCATTGTTATGGGATTATGTTTAGCAATTAGCCTTCAAGGGGCTATCATTATTGAGCATTTTTCTGGAGATAGAGGAAAAAGACTCAGTGGAGTTGGGGATGAATCTCAGTGGAAGAATGCTTGCCTAGCATGTGCAAGGTCCTGGGTTTGATCTGAAATACAGCAGAGAAAGAAAAAAAAAAGACAACATGGAACACCAGTGAGATAAAGTCAGAACTTAGCAGCTGTTCTGTGTTTGTAGGAAGTCCAGGAGGCAAAGGAACTCCACAAGCAAGACGGTATGAAAGATAAGCTGCTTTCTTTGGAGTTCCACCAAAACTTCGTGGTTTTAAATATCATATCCCCTGACAATTAGAGATATGCTTGCAATTTTAACAACCACATAAAATTATTCTGAGAACTGTTCTAACAGAAGCCTCTGAATTTACTTAGGGCACCGAGCCACATGCCACCTTAGGGGAGTACGTGTTAGTTGCTTTTCTTATGTTACAATAAAATACCTGACAAAAGCAACTCAAGGAAGGCAAGATTTATTTTGACTCACTTTTTGAGGGTCTGTCCATCACAGTCAGCAAGGAATGGGAGCAGGTGTATGAACCAGCTGGTCGGTTCCTCCCACAGTTAGAAAGCAATAGATGAAGGAAAGCTGTGACTGAGGAAAGCTGAGACCACTTTCTCCTTTAGGTTCAGTCTGGGTCCCCCAATCTGTGGGATGGGGACCCCGACATTTAGGGTGTCTCTCCCCAGCTTGCTTACCCCTCACAGACATGCCCTGAGGTTTGTCTGATAAGTCATTCAAGTTTCTATCAGGTTGAGGCTAGATATTAACTATCAGGTTATGTTTGATTCAGTCCTGCCTTGCCAAGTACGCCTGTGGGGGAAGCAAGCACTCCATGCCTTTCTTTTTCTTTTTGGCCTGCCACATGGGTGAGGTCCAGGAAATGGTTATCTCCAGGGAAGCTCTGGGATATTGTGTCTCTCTGATTGTGAATTCATGAACATGCAAAGAACAGAAATCCTGACTTCAGATTATCCTCAAGTACAGTGCATGGAGTTTCCTATGTAGAAAGACTAGGTGTTCAATGCTTTTCCCTGCCAAAACATGATTTAAGCAATGAAAGAATATGGATATTTCAAAAGGATATCACATAGGGGCAAGTAAGCTGGCTGGACAGGTAAAAGTGCTTGCCATCAAACTGGATTGCATGTGTTCAATACCTGGAACTCACATGGTGGAAAGAGAGAAACAACTGTCCCAATTTTTCTTCTGGAGTTCACACATATCACACACACACACGCACGCACACACACACACACACACACACACACACACACACACATACACTGAAAAAATGTAGTTTAAGAAATTCAAACCAAAATAAAAATTTAAAGACCAGAATGCCAACTGTACAGTGCCCTGGTGCACCTGTTCCTATCACCTGGCATGCAATCATTGTTCAGTAGTTTAATGAAAGAGAAGACAGACTGCTTCTGATGTGATCCATACGCTTCACCTCTTTAAATCTTGAATGTTGCTACTGAGAAGAAACTCAAAATCAAATTATGTGCAATGGACATATTTGACAGTCTGATGAAACCTAGGAACTTCTTAGAATAAGAGACTCTTTCTAAAATGTCTTTATTGAGATACATATCCAAATTTAACATACTAAATGAGTTTTTATTTATAAACATCTGTGAATCATCTTTGCAATCAAGACAGACTTAGTTACTTCAAAAAATATTTTCTGTCCTTGCAATATACTCCTTCCTCTTTTTTGGGGGGCAGGGGAGGGGGTCATTTTGAGACAGGTTCTCCCTGTAGCCTAGCTGGCCTGGAACTGGCTATGTAGATCAGTCTGGCCTCCTGAGTGCTGGGATTAAAGGCGTGTGCCACTACACTCAACTCTATTCCTTCCTGTTATTCATAGGCAAATGCTGATCATTCTGTCACTACATTATTTTCATTTCTTAGGAATTTTAATAAATGGACTCACATTGTATATTTTCATTTGACTTAGTTCCCTTTCCCTCCCTCCCTCCCTCCCTCCCTCCCTCCCTCCCTTCCTTCCTTCCTTCCTTCCTTCCTTCCTTCCAATGCTGGTGATCAAACTCAAGCCCCCAGGTGTGCTAGACAAATGTACTATGTGTGAACTTCACCCTCAACTTTGATACATCCTCATTCTCTCAGTCATGATGATTAATTTTATTCTTGCCTGAGTCTGGAATCACC
Source organism: Rhizomys pruinosus (assembly GCA_009823505.1). Classification (NCBI taxonomy): domain Eukaryota; kingdom Metazoa; phylum Chordata; class Mammalia; order Rodentia; family Spalacidae; genus Rhizomys; species Rhizomys pruinosus. The sequence continues at coordinate 652,334 of VZQC01006772.1, forward strand.
TGGAAGATAGGCCTCTGGGCATGCTCCTGAAGGATTACATAAGTAGATTTGATTGATGTGGGAATATGCATCTTATCTGTCCTGGGCAGGGATCCTACACTGTATAAAATGGGGAAAGCCTAAGGGCTGTCATTCAGCACTCTGCTTCCTGGATGGGAGGTATATGACAAGCTTCCTCCAGCTCTGTGAGTTTCCTGTGAAGACGACCTTGAACTGTGAACTCAAGTAAACCTTTTCTTCCTTGAGTTCTTTAGCTAGGGCATTTTATCCCAGCAAGTGGAAAAGAAACTAAGAGATTTGCAAATGTCACCTAGATCAAAATTGTTGATAATTCTACTCAAATCAGTGTCTTTGTTAACATTACAATTTGGTGTGCAATCCACTGTTGAGAGGTGGTTGGAAGAGTTTCTGCTGTGATTGTGGACTTGACTGTTTAATCTTGTCAATTTTTCTTCCATAGACTGAGAACTTGCTCTCACACAGACATGTATATCACATCCCTTCTATGACGATGAACAGTGCCTGTATCTGCAGTGGTCGTCTCCATGTTGAAGCTTGCTTTTCTCAATAGCTTCTGCTGCCTGCTAGTGCTTACTGTTGACATGGTATATTCTTGTCAATCATTCACTTTCAATCCGTGCATGGTTTTATATGTGAAATGTTTGTGATAGGAAACAACATATGAGTTTATCCTCTCTGTTAATTTCTACCTTTCCATAGGAGTTTGAGATAATTACCATTTAATATAATTCTGTCTGATTAGGTCCACCACTTACTATTTTCTGGTTTATTCCCTCAGCATTTAATCCCTCTATTCTAGTTTGTTGCTTTTATGATAATATAAATGTATTTAGCATTCTAGTTTAATTTCAGTATTCACATTTCGGCTGTATTTTTTTGTATCTGTTAGTATTTGTTGCATTGTCATGTGTATTATGTATCTATGAAATAAGAATATATATATATATATATATATATATATATATATACATGTGTTACCTGTGTTAGGCTGTGTTTGTGTTTGATATTCTCTCTTTGTGACAAATACTTGAGAAAACTATTTAAAGAAAAACAGATCAATTTTCAGTTCACAGTTTCAGAGGTTTCAAACAGTCAGCTGACTTGATGGCCACAGGATTGTGGAGAGGCAGAACTTCATGGTGCCAAAGGCAGCTGCCTGAAGAAGCCTCTTACTTTACAGCAGCCACAAAGCAGAAGCCTTGGGGGCGGGGAGGGCAGAATAAGATAATATTCATGACCTTCTTTCTCCAACTAAGCCACATCTAAAGTCTTCAGCTCCTCCCAACAACACCATTCAGTTACTAATTCATCAGTCAATTAACATACTTATTATGTCCCAGCCCTCATGATCTAATCTCTTCTTAACTATTGGTTCTACAAGCTTAGGGGTAAGTCAATGTATGAGCCTTTATGGAGGGACACTGTACATACAAAACATAGCGCCAACCCACCCAACAAACTGTGTGTATTATGTTTTATATAATCATTTGTATTCTTTTTTTTTTTGGTCTTTTCAAGACAGGGTCTTCCTGTAGTCCCAGCTGTCCTATAACTCACTCTGTAGACCAGGCTGGACTTGAACTCATAAAGATCTTAAATCATGAATGTTTTAAATCTAGAAATTAATGTCATTTCCCAAATTTGAGAATTCCATATGCATGAATTTATTTGGGTTTTCTTTCTGCTTCACCTTTTCCTTTATTTCCTGTCTTTACGTCACTCTGATAGTGTATGTGTTAGAATTTCTTTTATATCCCCTTGCAGGTTCCCAGTCCTGTTTTGTTTTGTTTTGTTTTGTTTTGTTTTGTTCTAGTTTTATGTCTTTCTGGTCTGTTCTAAGTGGGTAATTTCTATCACTTATCTTCAAATTCATGGTTTCTTTCCTTTGTCCTCTCTGCTCTGTTATTAATCCAATTCAGTGACTTTTAAAATATTTTCCTATTCAAATATTTCTAATTAGTTCTTCTTTCATATTGTCTTTTCCTTGCCTCTCACTTTATTTCAAGATTTCATTACCTCGGGAAACAATGTTACAGAGGCTACATTAAAGTTTATTATTATTGGTATTATTATTAGCAGCATTAGCTACTTATCGGATGATAATTCCAACACATCGGTCACCTCAGACTGGAGTTTACTGTTGAGTCTCTTGAAATGGGCCACATTTTTCTGACTCTTCCATGGTGGGGATCTGAGATATAGTCTGTATTTTCTTCATTTTATGTTATTAGCTTTGTGTTCCTTAGAGACTTTGGGTTCTCTAGAGAATTTCGAGCTTCATGGTTTAGCTGAAAATCAGTCCAGTTAGATTCATATTGGAAATGTGATTTCATTTGACTCTATGAGCTAAGTTAAAATTTTAATATCTGTGCTTAAGTTCATGCATGTCACACACATACACATTTGTGCACACAAAGAGAGGGAAGAGATCCTTTTTTCCAACTTCCTGCCCTTCAGGTTTTGCTCCTTCATTCTCTAGTTCATAAATAGCCTGTTTCTCTTGGTTCCTTTGCCCATACAGGTCTATCTCTTAGAGCTCAGCTATGTGCACCAACAATAAACCCCCAATCACTTGAAGTTCTATTTCAACTGCTGGGACGAAATACTCTGACCAATACCAACTTGGGGAAGATAGGGTTTATTTGCCCTACAGCTCATCACTTAGGAAAACCAGGGTAGAACTCAGGGCAGTATCCTGGAGGCAGGAGCTGAAGCACAGGCCATGGAGGAATGTTGCTTACTAGCTTGCTCCCCTGGCCCATGTACAGCCTGCTTTGTTACTGTAACACAGAACAACCTGCCCAGGGCTGGCACCACCCACAGTGTATGGGGCTTTTCACATCACTCAATAATCAAGAAAATACCCCCCCCCACACACACACACACGCACGTGGCCACAGGCCAGTCCAATGGAGGCAGTGCCCCAATTGAGGCTCCATCAACCCAAGTGTGTTAAGCTGACACTGAAGCTATCCAGCACAGGCTCTTCCACAGGGCAAGCAACATGCAAGAAAAAGGAGAAACTCACACCTTGCTTGCTTCTCTAGGATGTGACTCTCCTGAGCAGCATAACTGTGGAGTTGTTTTTTTGCTATTTTAGTAAAGAGACTCTAATCAGGAACCATGGGCTATTGTGAGCTTAGGCTCTGAGAAGAGTATTATGGGTATTTCTTTCTTCAGATCTAAATGAATATAATTTATTGTTCATCTGTGGCTTAGAGAATTAACCAGGTCACTAGTGGAAAGAAATGTTAAGTATAATCAGAAAAATTACGTTACTTCATTGGTGCTTTTGGGGTATACATTGAGACTTCAATTAGGTATGTGATATGTTCATAATTACTATTTCATTGTTATTGTTATTGCTTTTGCTCTCTTCCTGAAATGAAACCCCAAACTGTAAAAATAGAGAAAGAAGACGTTCAAACTTTGCATACCATTTCAAGCAATCTTTTTTAAAATTTTCTTTATTTTCCTATGTGTATGAATGTACTGTCTGCATGTAGGTTTTTGTACCCATGTTGTGCAATGCCGCGGAGGTCAGAAGAGGGTGTCGGATTCACCTGGAACTAGAGTTAAAAGATGGTTCTCAGCCACCACGTGGGTGCTGGGGATCAAACTCGGGTCCTCTGCAAGAGCAGTCAGCGCTCTTAACTGCTAGGCCATCTCTCCAGCCCCTCAAGCAATCTTTTTAAATGATCTGAATAAACACATAAGCCTATACATAAAATGAACTGTGTGACCCCACCACGTGATCAACACCCATGGTCCTAGCTGCCAAACTATGAAAACTCCTTGTTAAATGTCAGAATTGAGAGTCTGTCCTTGTCATAGCTAATTCTCATTGTACTGCAGACAAAAGACTACAGACAATAAAAAACACAGTGACATTTTCAGAGACCTAGAGCTTAGTAATAACATACTTTACACTAGTCCAGGTAGTTTATTGCTCTGTTCTAATTATATTTCTCATCATTAAAAGTAGCTATTCAATCCTTTAAACTAAGATAAAACTACTCAATTTTACCATAACTATGGCTGTTATCAAACAAAAATTTTTACATATGTTATTCTTTCAGGAGTAGTACAGGAATTTTGCTTAGTCAGCATATTATATTCTTCATCATGTACATCTTTAAGTCTCATTGTACCTCTAAGGAAACTGCTAAGACGCTGGACACATGTATGTTGTTCAAAATTACAGAACAGATCCATTTGCTTGTTCAGACTTCCCAGACTATAAACTGGCCAATCCAACTCCTAAATTTAGAATTCAACTCAATATAATTATATCTAATAACATGATCCTGCTTTTGCTTGCTAATTTATATGAAAATGTAAGAAAATAGGACCATAAGTTTTTACTTATTTCAATCATTTTTATACAAGGAAATGACATTCTACTTAATATGACTCATCCTAAGAAACACAGTGGTGATTTGCATAGAGCCATAATGTACTATGGAAATAGGAATATTTTAATATGAATTATTGAAATATGAGGGTACTGGTATTTCACCACAATTATCACTAATATTATGCAACATTCATTTCTGGGGCCCATGCCCTGCCCCACATTCATCATGGGCATTTTATCTTTTGAATTATCACAATAATGACAGAGATAGGAATGGAGGCTCTTAGCAAAACAGGACACTGGGTCAGACATTTCATCACTGGCTCCCCCTGGCTGAGGAAGAAGACATGAAGGCCACAGCTGCCAAGAAAAGACAAACCAGAAGCTTGGTCATCGACAACAAAATACATGATCCATTTGTCTCCTTAAGCAAAAGCAAAAGGTGGTTTTCCCTAATACTAATGTCCCCAAGTGAGAGATTAAAACCATGATTTTTATATACAACACTCAAAATATTCTATCTTAAACACAACTATAATCATGTAGATAGAGCAATAGAGAGAGGAACGTAATTTGGAACCAGTGTAATTGAAATAGTGACCCAGTTCTGTGAGTGTGGAACTGTGTGTATTTCTTGTGAAGATGAAGCTGGAGTTCCTGTTGTGTGACCTGGAACTATGATTGTCTTCCATGAGCTATGTTCGCTTCCTGTAAGCTGGAGCTGTGCCTGTCTCTGGTGAAGAGCTGCACGTGTGCAGGTGTGTGTCCCCTGTCCCCCAAGCCCATACCCCAGCACCGCCGTGGGAACTCTCTCTGCCTCCTTTTTCCTGTGAACCTGGAGATGTGGTCCATCCTAGGGTGCTGTATCTGAGGTCCCCTCCAGAAGCCTGAAGTGTTGGGAGCTCCCATTGGCTGGAGGTCTGGTCCCCACCTGTGACCCAAAGTTTTGGTTTCCCCCCATGAGATAAAACTGTTATCTCCTCTTGTAAATCTGGAGTTATGGTCCCCTCATGTGAACTGAAGCTGTGGTACCCTCCCATGAACCAGGAGCAGTGGACCCCTCTTTGTGAGCTGGAGCTGTGGTCCCATCCCTTGAACCTAGAGCTATAGTCCCCTTCTCTGGGAAGGAGCTGTGGTACTCCCTGAGTTCCAGAGTTCTGGATCCCTCCAGGGGACAAGTGCTTTAGTCCCTCTGGTCACCACGGAATGATAGTCTCTTCCTGTGAACCTGGAGTTGTGGTCCCTACGAGCTGGAACCACGGTAACCTTGAGTGAACTTAGAGCTGGGATCCCTTCTTGTGCCTGGAGGTGTGGTCCACTCACTCGAGCCTGAAGCTTTGGAACCCTTCTATGAGCCATGGTTCCACATTCTTCTGGTGGTAAGGCTGATGGTGGAGAAGGGTAGAGGATGGAGGACTTCCTGATGTTGGCCAGCTGTTTCAGTCTTCTATGAGTGACTACATTCCCCACAGCCCAGTCCCTTGAGGTCACAGTTTGTGCATGGCCTTGATATTGGGCCGTTTCCATTACGAGGCACCTATTACTTTTCTACAATCCCAGCATATCTGCAAGTATTCCCTAATCAAATTTCTACAGATAAAAAATGCAGTTTGGGAATTTACAAAAACAAAAGAACTAGAAAGTACTATAATAACTATACTTATATAATCCTCAAACTAAAAAAATGCACTTATATCTTAGAATATAAATTTGAAATTCAGTATTTACTATAATTTTTGAATTTTGTTTACTGACAAAACTGTATTACCAAGCTTCAACAATAACATGAAACTTGTCACTGTTGCTACGTGTTTGGCATTCACTCCCATTCCAAATTCTCAACCTATACAAAGTCTTTCAATGTAATCATGTTACTTTTTTATTTTATGTTTATGAGTATATTGCCTGCGTGTGTGCAAGTGTATCCATGTTGTGCAATGCCTCTGGAAGTTAGAACAGGGTATTGGATCCCCTGGAACTGGAGTTATGGTCAGCTGTTAGACACCATGTGGTTGCCAGGTTTTGAACCTGGGTCTTGACAAGAGCAGTCAGTGTTTCTAACCACTGAGTCATCTCTTCAACCCCATCACATTACTTCTTAAATAAAACAATGCTAATAAAATATTCTTAAATAAAACTTGTATAATTTTTCCAAGGTCATAAATTTAGTTAGTTGTACAGCAGCAGCAAAACCCCAAGCCAATTCTGGCACAGTATTTTCAGCTATTATATAGAGAGACTGTTGGTACTTTTTCAGTGAAAACTATCCCCAAATATTGACTTTATTTAATAGCACATCATTAAACATCATTTGACATTTGTTATCACTTCATTATTTAGTTTTAAAGTTTCAACACTGTAACTTTCTTTGCTTCTGTTCCCAAATGGGAGCGGTATGCATGGATTCAGTCCTACTTTGCCTCTCTCTTCAGTCATGAATATTTTACTTTCAAAAAAATTTTAAGTGAAAGCAGACCTATTTAGAAAAGCAGATTAAACATTGCGATGGCTAATTTCCATCATCAACTTAATGAGATCTGGAATCATCTAAGAGGCAAGCATGTAGGTTCACCTGTGAGGGTGTATTAAAATTAGATCAGCTCTGGACAGGGCTTTGAGGAATATGTTGATTGGGTTAGTTGAGGTGGGCTTAGGGAGCAACTGCTCCTTGGAATTGAGGAGCTAGTGTCCAGATGGGACTACAGTGGTGATTCCAGGGCACAAGGCAATAAATGGAACACCAAACCTGATACAACTCCAGTCTTGCAACACAAACCCCACAACCAACCTAAAGGAATTGGCTGGCAGGAAGCAGAGTGAGCACAGTGCTCAGCAGGGTACTGGCTTAGTTGTTACCTACCCAGTTTTTGGAGAACCTTCAGAACAGAAAGGGAAGAGTGAGCTAGACCTTCCAATATATAACCAAAATTGGAAGCCTGAAACATAGACAAGTCAACACTCCATAAACAAGGAGAAAACGACAAAAGCATCTGAAGGAAGCAAGCAAAACAAGCCTTCCACACAGTGAAGAAACATTTGAGATTGCATCAGAATACAAACAAAAAACAAACCCAATGCCAAAAACACAACGAAAGAACAACATGGGAAAAGCGTAGAATAATTCCTCGCCAAACTCTACGAACCCTATAGAAGATTCTTACAATGAGATCTCCCTAGAGGTAACTCAGGACCCAAATATTAGAAGAACAATCATAGACATATTCAAGGAAATAAAAGAATATAAAGAACTAAGGGGAGAGAATGAAAAACTCAGGAAGAACTAGAGGGAGAGAAAGACAAACTCCAGAAGGAAGTGGAAACACTGTAAAGATCCTAACCCTAAATGAAATGAAAAAGGAAATGACCAGCGAAGCTAGGAGCTACAAGGAGAGACTGAGAAGCTCCAAATGAAAATACTGAAGAAATCACAGAATGAAATGAAAAAGGAAATCAAATACTCATCCATTAAAGAGGAAAGGATGGGAAAAAGCCTCAGAAGTAGAATGGAGGAAGCAGAAAAATATCAAACCTGAAAGATAACACAGAACAACTAAAAAGCTTAAGTAAAGATTATGAAAAATTTAAAGATACACAAGAGTGGAACAACCAGGAAATGCTGGACACTATGAAAAGATCAAACCTCTGCATCATAAGGATAGAGGAAGGAGAAGAATCTCAAGAAAATGGTACTGATCATATCTTCAACAGAATAATAGAAGAAAATTTCCCCAAACTAAAAAAAGGCAAACCCATACAAATTCAAGAAGCACATAGAACACCAAATAGAAAGATCAGAAAAGAAATTCCCCATGCCATATCACAGTTAAAACACTAGATGCCCAAAACAAAGACAAAATTCTAAAAGCCACAAGAGAAAAACGAGTTACATATAAGGGGAAACCCATCAGTGCAAACTATGAAACCAAGAAGAACATGGAGCAAAGTATTCCCACTGCTAAATGACTATAGCTGCCAACCAGGTTATTATACCCAGCAAAAATGTCAATTACAGTTGAAGGAGAAAGAAAAATCTTCCATGACACAAACAAGATGATAGAATACATGTCCAGAAAACCAAACCTTCACAGAAGCTATTTTATTTTTTTTATTATTTTTTTTATTTATTTCTGTATGTGTATGAATGTACTGTCTGCATGCAAGTCGGTGCACCCGTGTCGTGCAATGCCGTGGAGGTCAGAAGAGGGTCTCGGATTCCCCTGGAACTGGAGTTCTCCTGGAATTGGAGCTTCAGACGGTTCTCAGCCGCCATGTGGGTGCTGGGGATCGAACCTGGGTCCTCTGCCTCTGCAAGAGCGGTCGGCGCTCTTAACCGCTAGGCCATCTCTCCAGCCCCCACAGAAGCTATTTTAATATCAGACAAAATAGATTGCAAAGTAAAAGTAATCAGAAGAGACAAAGAGGGCCATTATATCTTTATCAAAAGAACAATTAACAATGAAGATTTCACAATCATTAACATATATGTACCAACATCTGATGGACTGACCTTTATAAACAATTCTCCTGTACCTCAAGGCACAGATTAACCCCGGCACATTCATAATAGGGGAATTCAATATCCCACTGAGTCTTTGGACAGGTCAACTGGACAAAGAATAAACAGAGAGACATCTGAACTGAACAATATGATACTCCAAATGGACTTCACAGACATCTACTGAATATTCCACCCAAACACTAGAGAATACAATTTCTACTCAGCACCACATGGAACAGTCTCCAAAATTGATGACATACTGGGACACAGAAAAAAATCTCAACAAATACAAAAATATTGAAACAATTTCATGCATTCTCTCAGACCACAGCATGATGAAGCTCAATGTCAACACCAGGATAAGCCATGCTATCTACAAGAACACATGGAGACTAAATAACACAATCCTGAATAATGAATGGGTCAAGGAAGAAATAAAGAAAGAAAGAAAAACATTCCTGGAACTAAATGAAAATGATAATACAACAAAACAAAGCCTATGGGATACTTTAAAAGCCGTCCTATGGCTAGAGAGATGGCTCAGTGGTTAAGAGCACCAACTGCTCTTGTAGAGGACCTGGGTTCGATTCCTAGCAACCACATGATGGATAAGAACCATCTTTAAACCAGGAGTGGTGGCACACGCCTTTAATCCTAGCACTCAGGAGGCAGAGGAAGGCAGATCTCTGTGAGTTCAAGGCCAACCTGGTCTACAGAGTGAGATCCAGGCCAGCTGGAGATGTAGGGAGACTTTGTCTCAAACAAACAAACAAACAAACAAACAAACAAACACAGAAAGAGCACAAATAAACAATCTAACATTACAGCTAAAAACACTTGAGAGACAAGAACAAATGAACCCTAAACTTAACAGACAGGAAGAAGTAACCAAAAGCAGAGCAGAAATCAATTAAGTAGAAACAAAGAAACAATACAAAAAAAAAAAAAAATCAATGAATCCAAAATTTGGTTCTTTGAAAGAATAAATAAGATAGTCAGACCTCTAGCCCAGTTAACCAAAAGAAAGAAAGAACAACTCCAAATCAATTGAATTCATGATGAAAGGGGAAATATCACAACAGACAATGAAAAGATCCAGACAATCATATGGGAAATACTTCAAAAACTGATATTCTACTAAATATGAAAACCTCAGAGAAATGAATGAATATCTGAAATCCTGGAAATCACCAAAGCTTAACCAAGAAGAGATTGACAAACAGACCCATAATATATGAAGAAATTGAAAATGTAATAAGAAACATCCCAACTAAAAAAGCCTAGACCAAGATGGTTTCATGAGAGAATTCTATAAAACATTTAAAGAGGACTTACAACCATTATTACTAAAACTATTCAGAAGGATATAAGCAGAGGGAAATCTCCCAAATTCCTTCTATGAAACAAGCATTACTCTTATAATGCCAAAACCAGGCAAAGATTCAACCAAAAAAGAGAACTAACTATAGACCCATCTCATTAATGAACACAGATTCAAAAATTTCTCAACAAAATAATAGCAAACTACTTATGGACCCACAACAAAAAGATCATCCACCATGACCAAGTTGAATTCATACCAGAAATGCAGGGATGGTTCAACATACAAAAATCAGTAAATATCATAAAACACATAAATTGACTGAAAGACAAAAACTACAGGATCATCTCAATTGATGCAGAAAAATCCTTCAACAAAATCCATTATCCCTTCATGTGTAAAGTCCTAGCAGGAATTGGAATGGAGGGATCATTTCTCAACATAATCACAGCAATATACAAGAAACCCACAGCCAACATAATCCTAAATGGAGAAAGTTAGAAGGATTGTCTTAAAGGTAGGAACTCAGCAAGGGTGCTCCCCTGTCACCATTCCTCTTCAATATAGTGCTTGAAACAATGGCTAGGGCAATAAGGCAAGAAAAGGAAATTAAAGGAGTAATTAATTGGAAATGAGGAAGTCAAGCTATCCCTTTTTGCAGATGATATGATAGTTTTCCTAAGGGATGCTAAAACTATACCAGAAAACTCCTAGAAAGGATTAAGAGTTTCAGTAAGGTGCTGGGATACAAAATTAACCTAGAAAAATCAGTATCTTTTCTTTACAACAAGCAATTGAAGAAGGAATGCAAGGAGACCTTCCTACTTACAATAGCTTCAAAAACAATAAAATACCTAAGAACAAACCCAACCAGTGACAACAAAGATCTCTACAACAAAAATTGTAAACCTCTGAAGAAGAAGATTGAAGAAGACATCAGAAGATGGAAAGACCTCCCATGCTCATGGATTTGAAAAATTAATATACTTGGGAGGCAGAGGCAGGTGGATCTTTGTGAGTTCAAGGCCATCCTGGTCTACAATGTGAGTTCCAGGACAGCTGGAGCTACAGGGAGACCCTGTCTCGAAAAGACAAAAAAAAAAAAAAAGAAAAATTAATATAGTAAAAATGTCCACTCATTAGTATACAGATTCAATGCAATCCCAATTAAAATCCCCGAGTTTCCTCACAGGCTTGGAAAAAAATCCTTAATTTCATATGGAAAAGCAAAAGACCCCAAATAGCCAAAGCAACCCTGAGTGAAAAGAGCAATTGAGGGAAGATATCTATACCAGGCTTCAAACTATACTACAGGGCTATAGTCATAAATACAACTGTAGAATAATGGAACAAAACTGAAGATCCAAACTTGAGCACATACAATTTCAGCCACCTCATATTTGACAAAGGGGCCAAGAAGACTCAATGGAGGAAAGATAGCATCTTCAGAAAATGGTGTTGGCAAAATTGGATCACCATTTGTAGAAGAATAAAATTAAACCCCTACCTCTCACCCTGTACAATAATCATCTCCAAATGGATCAGAACTCAACATGAAATCCAAAATTCTGAAGGTGATAGAAGGAAACTTTGGCAGCAACCTACAAGACATAGGAGTATTAAGAGACTTTCTAAATCAGACAGCAGCTGTGCAGGAAATAAGGTCAACAATTGACAAGTGGGACCTCATTAAACACAAAATATTTTGTACAGTGAAAGAAACAGTCAGGAAAGTGAAGAGAAAACCCACAGAGTGGGAGGAAACCTTCACTGCTGATTCATCTGACAGAACATCAAATTCCAGAATATATAGACTACTCAAAAAAACAAAGAAGAAAACAAATGACCTACTGAAAAGATGGAATAAAGAGCTGAACAGTGTCTTCACAAGTGAGGAAATAGAGATGGCTGAGAAACATCTTAAAAAGTGTTCAACATTGCTAATAATTGAGGAAATGCAAATAAAAATCACTTTAAGATATTATCTCACGCCAATTAGACTGGCTAGGATCAAGAAAACAAATGATAGAGAAAGATACCAAATGCTAGAGAAGTTGTGGGGAAAGGGGAACTCTCATCAACTGCTGTTAGGACTGTGAACTCATACAACCACTATGGAAAACAGTCTGGAGAACCCTTAAAATTCTCAAAATGAGCTTACCACCTGACCCAGTCATACCACTCCTTGGTATATAACCACAAGACTCATTCTATCACAGAGCTAAATGTAAAGCCATGTTTATTGTATCTCTCTTCACAATAGAGAAGAGCTGGAACCAACCCAAGTGCCCCTCAACCAAGGACTGGATAGAGAAAATGTAGTATATCTACATAATGGAGTTCTATGCAGCAGTAAAGAAAGATGACATCATGAAATTTGCAGCAACTATCTAAGTGAAAACTCATATCCTGATGATTAAAAAGCCTGAAAAACAGACCCTTGGTCCAGATATCATGGCCAAATGAACAGAAGGAGAAACCTAATAAATGGATATAAATGGATGCTTTGAAACCCCTGGTCAAGAAATTCTAATATACTTTTAAGTTGGACATTGGAATTCACCCTGTTCTTACTTCTCCTGGTCCCCTGCCTAGGTCATGTAGGAAACTACTCCTGCCTTCATTTTGCTTCCATTGGTACCAGTCAAGGATTTTTCCCCTGTATAGTTATGCTTTTGGGGGTTCTTTAGATTGACCCTCTTAATGGGGGATACCCCAGTTGCCACACCCAATGTCCCTTTTCAGCATGGAAGAAGTCAGAGCGGTCAGTGTCCTGATTCCCTTCTGATGATTAGGGTGACCTTTTTCAGATGGTAACATAATGAAACAGGAGCTAGAAATTGATTAGGCAATTTAGGGATGAGACCTCCCAAATTAACTGACTGTTTCTCAGCTGAGAACTCAAGGTTTCCTGGACGCCAGGAAACACATCCTTCTGGTATCCCTGAAAGATCAGGAAAAGTAGAAAGAAAAGAAAGATTTAAAGGAAAAAAAGAGAAGTACATACCAAGCCCTGCAGATTGATTCTTTATTTTACTAGAGTAAGAAATGGAAATCCCCCCTTTTTTGTTCTTGTTGCTTTGTTTTGTTATTTTGTATTGTTCCTATTTTCTGTGAAAAGAATAAAGAAAAAAATATCTGAAAAAAGTGAGGCCCCAGTATTAATTTCTCTCTGCTTTTTAGTGCATAAGAAATGTGAGCAGCTTCCTCGAGTTCCTGCCACCATGGCTTCCCACCATGATGGATTGGCCCTTGAACTGGGAACTAAAACACACCCTTCCTTCCTCAAGTTTCTTTTGTCCAGGTACTTTATCACAGCAATGGGAAAATAAGCTGAACATAACATAAAGTAGGTGTTTTTAAAGAGAGCATTTACAAGATGTTTTCACAGATGAACACAGTGTAATGTTGTGTTGTTCCAAGTTGAATCTCCCATTTCTTTTGTGATTTCCCAAACCATTTCCCGATGCTTAACTTGAAGATTAGCTCAGTGGAGGATTTTGTTTCAACAGCTGGGGGTGGGGGGGTCCTTCTGCATTTTATTGTGAGTCACCTCCATCTTCTGATGTCTTTCCAGTTTGATATCTGTAGGAAGATCAATGAAGGTTGTTTTGAGTGTAGCATGATCACATGAATATCTGTTGTTCTGATTAGAATCCTTGTATTTGGTGTGTGAATGCCCATGGTGTGGTCCACATAAGCATTGATAAATGTTATGAAGGACCCCAGCCCCAAGGTTTTATTCACCCTTAAAATCTGTCTTTAGGAACCATGGTACTGCCATCTTATAAGGCCTCCAAGTCACGTACGCTATAAGGTTTCCCTCCCTGCTTCCTCGTACCTTGTGGTGCTTAACTGAGTCGTGCCCTCCTGTGTCACTGGCCTGTGTGCAGAGATGATTTTTTACTATTACACAACCCTTCCTCCATTTCCCCATACCTTGGGATCTCTGCTTTTAAAAGTTCCCTATCCCAGTCCCTGGGGGTCGGTCTCCTCTGCTCCTGCGTGGGTTATGAGTTTGACCCCAGTGCACTGGTTTTTCCCGAATAAACCTCGTGTAATTGCAGTGAGAACGGTCTGTGGCTGATTTTTTGGGAGTCGTTCTATCTCGAGATTTGAGTGAGAGCCACTCCAGTTTCTGGGGGTCTTTCATTTTGGGGGTTCATCCGGGATCGAAGACCACCCTCAAATCACCAAGACCCTCTTGGAGGTAAAATTCTTTTTCTGTCTGTCCATCTACTGTGTCTGTCTGATTCTGGGAGGCGCCAAAAATCTGTTACTTTCCGTTTGCAGTGGCTCTGTGCTAGTGAGAGCAACGAACTCCCCATTCCGGACGAGGGGGGAGAGTTACCGACAGACATGTCAGGAAGGTAACCGACTGTGTCACCCTGGGAAACGTCCCAGGAGGTCTGAGGGAGGCCCGAGGATGCTCGGGGCCCTCCTGTCTGGGTGCCGACATGGACGCTGGGGCTCTCATAGAATCGAGAGTTTCCACGTCTTCTCTGCCATCTGAAACTGTTTCTTGGTGTTGGAGGACTCGCAGAAAATGAGTCCTGGTTTCTGTTTTGTTCGTATTCTGTGTGACTTTGACGATGGGACAGACTGTCAGTACTCCACTTGGACAGACATTAGACCACTGGACTGAGGTTAAAAAAACGAGCCCATAATCTGTCTGTGGAGGTGAAAAAGGAGGTATCTATGTCTTGTGTTTATGGTAACCGTGTGCCTAAGATTCATGTAGCTTGTTATGCATCTAAGTTTGTGTGTGTGTGTGTGTGTGGGTGTGTGTGTTTGTAATTCAGTTATTGTGTTTGTCTCATGTTGGTTCTGTCAAACAAAGTGGCCACTTCAAGTTTCAATCCGTTATGTGCACAGAATCATTTCATTTTGGCATGCCAGACTAGATATGTACGTGCAAAGTTTAAAAATTGATATTTAAAAATGCATTTAAAGGCCTACAATTTGGATACTGTAGTCATCTAAATTTATTGTCTCTGAGTCTCCCAAATGCTTCACAACAGGTGATAGTTGTTTATAGAAATCAGCCTCAGAGCTGACTGTTTAAAGATCCCATTTTGGTTTGTGTTTGCTTTCAAAATGTAACTTGCTTGCTTTGGAATTATCTATTTTTTAAGACCTTTGTGGACCAGATTCAGAACTGGAAATGGATTCCTGGACTAGCTTTTTTTTTGGTGGGGCAGTTTTGTTGCCCCTTGGGACCGGGTGTGGTGGCACACACCTTTAATTCCAGTACTTGGGAGGCAGAGGCAGGCAATTCTTTGTGAGCTCAAGGTCAGCCTGGTCTACAGAGCAAGTTCCAGGCCAGCTGAGACTAAGGGAGACCCTGTCTCAAAAAGAACAAAGAAAAAAAAGAAAAAAGCATGTGTGTGAGTGTTGGTAATTCCACATGTGTATGTGACTATTGGTAATTTTCCACCTAAAGTAAATAACGTGTTGTTAGACAAAATAAATACAGGTAGCTGTCCCCATTGAAATAGTTCTTGGCATTAGGCAGGTCCTCCAAGGGACTCACAGATCCTGGCCACAGGGGTATATACCATATACACAACTCTGGCTAGAGAGTGGGACCCCCTGGTGCTTAAGGTCCCTGCTATACTCCCAATCCCATCTGGTCAGTGGGCTGGGCCTTAGGTGTGAGTGAGAGTTGTTTTTGAGTAAAAGGATGCATCAAGTGTATTGGAGCCAGTAAGAGGGATGTGGGCAAGATGAATGTGTGTGTTTGAGGTGGCTGGGGCTTACTGTCCCTGCACTGGGAGGAGTTGTGGATGTTTTCAGGCAGAAAAGGTATGGAAAGGCTGAACAAGGGACTGAAATTGTGCTGTTTTTACTGATGAAAGAAAGGAAAAGCCTATTCTGAGTCTCTGATGAGAAAAAAAAGGCAAGTTAGAGATTTTTGTGATGCATCAGACAGGGCTGGAGTTTGGTCATAGAAGGGCCATTTCTCACCTCTCACCACCTGTACTTGCTTCAGACTCAAGTCACATTTGAACCCTGACTGCTCTGGTGACCACTGCTCAGAGGTGGGTCATTTTAATGTTCACACCCACTTAGAGCCCCACAGTAGACTCTGGATCAGGACTCCAGCAGGCTCATCTGGGAAGGTGACTTCCCTTGTCTCTAGTTACCCAGTGGGGTGCCCGTCAGTAGCTGTGAGAAGCAGGCTGCTTCATCACAAAGGACCAGAGATAATCTGCTTCTTACAGGCTAGTAAAATTTGCATCATCAGTCTGCCTTGGGAGGAGGTCTTTAGAGCTTGGGAAATTCCTGAGCACTCTGGAGGGCACACATGGCAACCTTTCCATCTTTGGTAGAGACTGATTTTGGAATCTGGCATCTGGATCAGTGGGGTGTTGCATGGCTTCCAGGGGTGCATTACAGGCTCTTGCCTCCAAGGAGCAAGGGAGAGCAGTCTGGAGCAGCTTTTTGGGGCTCTGTTATGTTTCTGCAAGAATTTTTGAGCCTGTTTCTCCTCCCTCCCTTCCTCCTCATGGGAGGAAAAGGGACCTCTCTGGGTCTGTGCCCCCCTTGCTGATCAGGCTGGCAGACTGTGTGTTTGTGTTGAAGAAGGATTGGTCTCAAAGAACTGGGTAGATCAAATTCATGAAAACTGTACTTCTTGTTTTTAGTCTCCTAGCTGGGCGTGGTGGCACACACCTTTAATCCTAGCACAGCCAAGGTCTTTACGTGCAGAGATCACTACTGTAGAATTTCTGAGTACTGTTACAAACTTGAGTCATATTTTACTCTGATTTAGGATTTCATCTCTAATTTATTTCATCAAGGTGCTAAAGTTTTGGGTTTGAAACTAGTTAAACATATTTGTTTCATGGAGCTGTTTAAATGAATAGGCTTGCATCTAATGCTAATGATTTACTTGATAATTTTATCTGGGAAGGAAGGACAGACTTTAGGCCCTTCATAATCTGCTACTGAAAGCCTGACAGGGCTACTTGAATCCTCATAGACATAGTCTTTGGCCCAGAAAAAAAGTAAAAAAAAAAAGTTGCTGTGTGAAATTGTTTGTCATTGACCATTTGCATTCCTGCCATAAAATAAGTGGCATGGATGCCTGAGTGGATATAGAGAGTGTTCAGTCCTGAGATGTTTAAAACTAAGAGCTCAATTTTTATTGAGCATTTCTGTGATTTTTCAAACTATTGTATTTGAGATAACAGTCCCATCTTGTTACACGGGAAATAAGTATTAATTACTTAGTAAATCTGCACAATTAAGGATTAAAAGAATATAAAAAATGTTAAAAAGGTATTTATAATAAAAATTTATGTAAACATAAAAAAATATGCGAGTGATAAAAGTCTGAAGAGGTTTGTTGTGACAGGTAAAAAGAACAATATATAAATAAGCTTAAATTTATAAGTTCAGTCAACTAGTTTAAAAATCAAAATGTAGGGGCTGGAGAGATGGCCTAGCAGTTAAGAGCACTGACTGCTCTTGCAGAAGACCCGAGTTCAATCCCCAGCACCCACATGGTGGCTGAGAACCGTCTGCAACTCCAATTCCAGAACTCCAGTTCCAGGGGAATCCAATGCCCTCTTCTGACCTCCACGGCATTGCACGACATGGGTGCACAAACCTCCATGCAGACAATACATTCACACACATAAATAAATAAATAAAATAAAATAGAATAAAAATAAAAATGTATATGTAGTCAAGGTTTGTTTAAGAGTGTTCAGTTTTTGTCCAACCTTTATATGCATATCACATGAAACCTCAAGGTTTAGTAAAAATAATAAAATACCTATATTAAGTTAAATTGGTATATATAAATACTCAAGCTGGTTTACTAGTGGCCTGAATAGGATTGTAAATATACGGAGTTGTTAATTTTCAGTCCTCTCCTAGCTTGAACCTGACTCCCTGTTGCAGGCTTAGATTAAATGGGCACAGGTAAATGTTGGGGTTACCTATGGCTACTGAAAAATGTACTTTATGTTTCTTGCAAGATTTGCTATTTGATATTTCTTTTAACCTAACCAGATAATTTGGCTTAAAAGGCTAGATTCTTTCTTCCTGAACCAGCTGCATGCAGTCCAGAAGAAGACAGTCTGGATGGGCTTGGTAATCCTTATCAGTTTATTTCCTGTCTTCTGGTATGTGTTACAACTCCTGTCTTTGGAAAACTATAAATCAGGATAAAAGGTCTGAGAAAGAAAGGATTGTCCCCATTTGTAGTAACTGTAGTGAATGGTTTTACATTTAAAATAAGCCTAAAATTGTTTAATTCTACCTTGCAGGTTATGCCAGTTTAATGTATGGTGTTAAGCCCCTCCTCCAGTCAGTATTATACAAGGCTGCTTGAACTTTTGTCTAAGCCTTATCTAAAATATTATACAGTAATTAAAGGTGTTAGCCTGGTGGAACTTAGCCTTTCTGGGTGGATAACTACCATACTTAAATGCCCATACCAATTCGGCTGAGGGACCTAAGGAACATCTTTGCTCCTTGCCCTCTGAGGTCAACCAATCCTAGGAACTATGTCTGGGGGCATCTCTCAAAATGTCCTGCAATTGTGAGTCACCAGTCCTCCTAGGCAGGGAGGTCTTGGAGACCCACTAATGGGACTCTAGCCAGTGTCCAGTCTGTAAAGAAGAAGTCTGTAAAAAGGAAAGCCTGGTCTAGCAAGACCTGACTTTGTCCTCTTGTGGATGGAACTGGTGATTGAAAAACCAAGAGGAGCCAGAGCCCCCCCCCCAAGGCCGGAGTGGTCCCTGAAGACCAGATCCTCAACTGACCTTGAAAAAACAAAAGATGGTTAATCTGGGCTAACTGTATGGATTTAGACACCCAAGAGGAAGAGTATAATCAAAAGATAAGTAATAATTTTATTTCCTTTAAAGTCTGAAAGACTGTGCCTCCAAACACTAGATTTTAAGTCATTTAAAGTCATGTGAGATCTGTTTTTATCAAATAATAAAGTTTCCTCTCTCTCTTTAAGCAACCACCTAAGGGAAACTCACACCAATATTATTGAAACTTGCTGGAAAGCAGATCCTGAGTCCAGACAACACCATAGCCAAATGAACAAAAGGAGAAGCTCAATGGATGCTTCAGAACCCCTCATTGAGAAATTCTAAAGGACTTTTAAGTTGGACATTTAATTCACCCTGTTCCTTTCCTGGTTCCCTGTCTAAAAATGTACCTAGCTATTCTCTTCACAGGCACTGGCTAAGGATTTTTGTTCTCTATCCTTTTGGGGGCTTTCAGATAGATCCACTGAGCAGGAGTACCCCAGTTGCCACCTCCTACACCCCTTTTCAGCATGGAAGAAGTCAGAGTGGTTAGTGCCCCAATTCCTTCTGGCAATTGGGGTAACCTCCTCAAAGGGTAATGTGATAAGAGTAGGAGCTAAAAATTGGCTAGGTAGTTTAGGGTCAAGACCCCCAAAAGGAGCCAGTTTCTTCCTCAGCTGAGAGCTGAAGACTTCCTAGATCTGCCAGTACGATGGAGTCTAAGCTTAGCCTCCCAGTATATAACTCGAGGAAAAAATGTAAGAGAGGCCCACACTGACTCCATTTTGAGTATAGCCACCATTTTTAAGCAATTACTGAAACCTGCCCAATCCAGAAAAAAAAAAAGTTGATTGCTCAAAGACAGTTGCTCAAGGCCTCAAGAACAGCTAACTTAAAAATAATTGTTGGTATGAAGGGTGGTTCTCCAAGTCCCCTTGGATGACTACCCTATTTTCTGCCCTGATGGGGCCCCTGATGATTCTATTACTTTTGCTCACCATAAGGCCTTGCATAATCAATAGACTAATTGCTTTTGTTCACCAGAGAGTAGGTGCTGTGCAGATTTTAATGCTTCGCCAACAATATCAGCGCATGGAGCATAAAGGCCTAAAAATAAAAAAAAAATTTATTAAAGAGGAACTCTGAGCTTTAGTTCTATGATTAGAACTATGTCCTAGAGAGAGTGGGGAATGAAGGACCCCTGCCCCAAGGTTTTATTCACCCTTAAAATCTGTCTTTAGGAACCATGGTACCGCCATCTTATAAGGCCTCCAAGTCACGTACGCTATAAGGTTTCCCTCCCCGCTTCCTCATACCTTGTGGTGCTTAACTGAGTCATGCTCTCCAGTGTGTCACTGGCCTGTGTGCCGAGATGATTTTTTACTATTACACAACCCTTCCTCCATTTCCCCATACCTTGGGATCTCTGCTTTTAAAAGTTCCCTATCCCAGTCCCTGGGGGTCGGTCTCCTCTGCCCCTGCGTGGGTTACGAGTTCGACCCCAGCGCACTGGTTTTTCCCGAATAAACCTTGTGTAATTGCAGTGAGAACGGTCTTTGGCTGATTTTTTGGGAGTCATTCTATCCCGAGATTTGAGTGAGAGCCACTCCAGTTTCTGGGGGTCTTTCAGTTACAACAAAACATAAAGTTTTCTTTGGAAAACTTTTTAATTACTTTTAACTAAAGAGAAGAATTGTTTTACCATTTCTTCTTTCTGACCCTCAATTTCTCTCCTCAGCACTTAATATTTTTTAAGTTGACTAAGGGGCAAAATGCTTGCATTTAATTCATGTTTTCTTCTCTAATTGTTTCCTTCATTTAGCTTTATGTGGCCAAAGTATTTCTTCAAACTAGTTTTTCTGAAGACCCACTTCCCTTGAACAAAAACAAATTATTTTAAATACAACATGGCTAGGGAACAGATGTTTAGATCAAGGCCATGGTGTATAGAGCAGATTTGATAATGCAACACTGTGATGAGAAAACTTAAACCTGAAATATCTTTCAGCAATCACAAATTAGAAACAAGCGTGTTTGGCAAGCAAAAGCACAGATTTACAAATCATAATATTTGAGGTCCCAGAAAATATTAATAGTTAAGTTAATATATGAATTAATATCTTGTTTAAAATAAAAGATTTCTTTGGCATCAAGTGAGGAAAACACTTGAATTTTGTAAGATTCCATGCACATTATGGCAGAAAAATAAAATGTTGTAAGTTAATATGTACTAAGGTACAAATCATTTCCACAGACTTTAGTTTGTGTTCATCTTCTGTGAGCTTGAAACAGATATGTGAGTTAGAGATGGGAGGCATCTTAAATGGTTCTCTGAATCTCTGTGGGCTCATCTGTCCATTTGCTTATGAAGCTTGTACTGGATTTTGTGGGTGTTTGAATATGAAAGCCACAAATTCCTGACAAGGGGATGACCCTCCATGGAGGATTTTGCAAGGCAATAAAATGACTGAGTCCCAGGCTGTGTGCATGTCAACAGGTGAAATTCATGAAAAGAGTCATTGGTGAGAGAGAAAGTCAAAGAACTGACTGATTCAGTTAAATTCTGCTCAAAACAAGCCTCTGCAGAAAAAAAAAATCCTTGGAAACACTGAGAGAAAGATGCAAGACATGTACGGCAGAATGCATAAACCGGGGTGGGTGAGGGACAATGAGAGGGGAAGGTATCCAAATTGGAATGAAAAATGATGTATGAAATATACAAAATGTAAATAAAAATAAAACTAAGAAAAAAACACAAAATAAAAAGTTTTAACAATCACACACACACACACACACACACACAGGAGGGGAACACATGGTGGAAGTGGAGATCTGACTAGATGTGGATGTCTTGGGTGCAAAGAGCTTAGATCCTGGATTTCCCGGGACTACCTGAATTCACCCCACACATCCCCTACCAACTGGAATTGTGGAGGGAGTGTCCAAGTGGATTCTTTGAGAACCTTCAAACAAACAAACAAACAAGGAAGGCATCTGAAGGAGGCAAGCAAAGTAAGCCTTAAACACAGTGAAGAGGCATTTGGGATTACAGGCAAAGAGAAACCCACATGCCAGGGACACGACAAAGGGACAACATGGGAAAGGTGCAGAATAATTCCACACTAAGCTCTACCAACCCTGTGGGAGATTCCTACAGTGGGATCCTCCTGGGGATGGCCCAGGACACAGATCTTAGAGGAACAATTGTGGACATATTCAAAGAACTCAAAGAATATAAAGAACAAGTCAGAGAACTAAGGAGAGAGAATGAAAAACTCAAGAAGGACCTAGAGAGAGAGAATGACAAACGCCAGAAAGAACTGGAAGAAGAAAATTACAAACTCCAGAAGGAAGTGGAAACACTGAAATGATCCCATGAAGAGATTGAGAACCTCCATAAGGAAGTGGAAACACTAAAGAAATCACAAGGTGAAATGAAAAAGGAAATCGAACACTCATCCAATTGAAAGGAACTGAAAAGTCTCAGAAGTAGAATGGAGGAAGCAGAACAAAGAATATCAGATCTGGAAGATAACACAGAACAACTAAAAAGCTCAAGTAAAGATTATGAAAAATTTAAAAATACACAAAAGTGGAACAATCGGGAATTGTGGGGCACTATGAAAGATCAAACTTCCACATCATAGGGATAGAGGAAGGAGAAAAATCCCAAGAGAATGGTATTGATCAGATCTTCAACAGACTAATAGATAAAAATTTCCCCAAACTAAAAAAGACAAACCAATACAAATACAAGAAGCACATAGAGCTCCAAACAGACAAGATCAGAAAAGAAACTTCCCACGTCATATCATAGTTAAAACACTAGACGCCCAAAACAAAGACAAAATTCTGAAAGCCACAGGAGAAAAACAAGTTGCACATAAGGGGAAGCCTATCAGAATTACAACTTACTTCTCAGTGCAAACTACGAAAGTGAGAAGAACATGGAGCAAAGCATTCCCAGTGTTAAAGGATTATAGTTGCCAACCCAGGTTACTATACCCAGCAAAAATATTGATTATAGTTGAAGGAGAGAGAAAAATCTTCCATGACATAAAGAAGATGAAAGAATACATGTCCAGAAAATGAACGATTCAGAGGCTACTTGAAGCAATTCAAAGGACAGAAGAAAGGAGCAACTATCCCCAGGCACCTAGAAAGAGAAATTAATAAAAACATAACTGGAGAAGTAGAAACCTAGACCAAAAATTCAAATGGATAATAAGGTGAAAGGAAGCAACACACATCTTTTGGTTATAACCTTAAATATTAATGGACTAAACTCTCCAATCAAAAGACATAGACTGAGAAATTGGATTAGGAAACAGAACCCATCTATATACTGTCTACAACAAACACATCTTACCTTCAAGGATAGGTACCACCTTAAAGTGAAAGGATGGAAAAAAAATATTCCAAGCAAATGGTACCAAAAAGAAAGCAGGTGTTGCTATTTTAATATCAGACAAAATAGACTTCAAAGTAAAAGAAATCAGAAGAGAAAAAGGCTATTTTTATTAAAGGAACAATTGATCGTGAAGATTTCACAATCATGAATATATATGCACCAAACTCTGGTGCACCAAACTTTATAAAGACAATTCTCCAGGACTTCAAGGCACAGATTAACCCCAGTACACTCATAGTAGAGGACTTCAATATCCCACTGAACCCTTTAAACAGGTCAACCGGACAAAGAATAAACAGAGAGACATCTGAACTGAATGATATGATACACCAAATGGACCTCACAGATATGTACCAAATAGTCCACCCTAATACCAGAGAATACACTTTCTACTCAGCACCCCATGGAACATTCTCCAAAATTGACTACATACTGGGCCACAGAAGAAACCTCCACAAATACAAAAGATTGAAATAATTTCATACATTCTATTAGACCACAGCACAATAAAGCTCAAAATCAACACCAGGATAAGCCCTACTATCTACAAGAACACATGGAGACTAAACAATACACTCCTGAATAATGAATGGGTCAAGGAAGAGATAAAGAAAGAAATAAAAGCATTCCTGGAACTGAATGACACTGATAATACAACACAACAAAACCTATGGGATACTTTAAAAGCAGTCCTAAGAGAGAAGTTTATAGCCCTGGGTGCCTACACTAGAAAAACAGAAAGCACAAGTGAATGATCTAACACTGCAGCTAAAAACACTTGAGAGACAACAGATGAACCCTAAATGCAACAGAGAGGAAGAAGTAACAAAAATCAGAGCAGAAATCAATGACATAGAAACAAAGAAAGCAATACAAAAAATCAATGAATCCAAAAGTTGGTTCTTTGAGAGAATAAACAAGACAGACAGACCTCTAGCCCAGTTAACCAAAAGAAAGAAGGAACAACTCCAAATCAATACAATCCATGATGAAAGGGGAAATATCACAACAGACAATGAAAAGATCCAGAAAATCATATGGGAATACATCAAAAACCCCAACTAAGTTTGAAAACCTAGAAGAAATGGATGAATATCTGAAATCCTGGGAATCACCAAAGCTCAACCAAGAAGAGATCGACAGCTTAAACAGACCCACAATATAAGAAGAAATTGAAGCTGGGCATTGTAGCGCATGCCTTTAATCCTAGCACTTGGGAGTCAGAAGCAGGCAGATCTTTGTGATTTCAAGGCCAGCCTGGTCTATGGAGTGAGTTCCAGGCCATCTGGGACTAAAGGGAGACCCTGTCTCAAAAAGACCAAAAAAAAGAAAATAAACCTATAGATCCATGTCATTAATGAACACAGATGCAAAAATTCTCAACAAAATACTTGCAAACTCCATATATACCCACATCAAGAAGATCATCCATCATGACCAAGTTGGATTCATACCAGAGATGCAGGGATTGTTCAACATACTAAAATAAATAAATATCATAAAACATATAAATGGACTGAAAGACAAAAACCACAAGATCATCTCAATTGACACAGAAAAAGCCTTTGACAAAATCCAGGAACTCGGCAATGATGCCCCCTCACCACTCCTCTTCAATATAGTGCTTGAAACACTTACTAAGCCAATAAGGCAAGAAGAAAAGGAAATTAAAGGAGTACTAATTGGAAAGAGAGGAAGTCAAGCTATCCCTTTTTGCTGACGATATGATTGTTTACTTAAGGGATGCTAAAAACTCCACCAGAAAACTCCTAGAAATGATTAAGAGCTTCATTAAAGTGGCAGAATACAAAATTAACCTAGAAAAATCAGTAGCCTTTCTTTACACTAACAAGCAACTGAAGAAGGAATACAAGGAGGCCTTTCCACTCACAATAGCCTCAAAAACAATAAAATACATAGGAACAAACCTAACCAAAGACACCAAGGATCTCTACAACAAAATGTTAAGCCCCTGAAGAAGGAAATTGAAGAAGACATCGGAAGATGGAAAAACCTCCCATGCTCATGGATTGGGAAAATTAGTATAGTAAAAATGTCCATTCTACCCAAACTCTTGTACAGATTCAATGCAATCCCAATTAAAATCCCCAAGAGTTCTTCACAGGCTTGGAAAAAAATGTCCTTAATTTCATTTGGAAAAACAAAAGACCTCGAATAGCCAAAGCAACTCTGAGTGAAAAGAGCAATAATACAGGGGGGATCTCTATACCAGACTTCAAACTATACTACAGGTCTATAATCATAAAAACAGCTTGGTACTGGCACAAAAAGAGACCTGTTGACCAATGGAACAAAACTGAAGATCCAAACTTGAGCACATACAATGTCTGCCACCTCATATTTGACAAGGGGGGCCAAGAAGACACAATGGAGGAAAGACAGCATCTTCAGCAATTGGTGTTGGCAAAACAGGATCACCACTTATAGAAGAATGAAATTAAACCCCTACCCCTCGCCCTGTACAAAAGTCAACTCCAGATGGATCAAAGACCTCAATGTGAAACCCAAAGCACTGAAGGCAATAGAAGTAAAAGTTGGCAGCAACCTATAAGATATAGGCATAGGAAAAGACTTCCTATATCAGACAGCAGCTGCACAAGAATTAAGGTTGACAATTAACAAATGGGACCTCATTAAACTCAAAAGCTTCCGTACATCAAAAGAAACAATCAAGGAAGTGAAGAGAAAACCCACAGAGTGGGAGGAAACCTTCACCCCTTCACCACAGATACATCTGACAAAGCATTGATTTCCAGAATATATAAACTACTCAAAAAACAAAGAAGAAGAAAAAAAATGACCAATTCAAAAGATGGAACAAAGAGCTGAACAGAGATTTCATGAATGAGGAGTTAAAGAGGGCTGAGGAACATTTTGAAAAGTGACGTTTGAAAACGTCACTAATCATTAAGGAAATGGCAATCAAAACCACTTTAAGATATCATCTCACTCCAATAAACTGGCTAGGATCAAGAAAGCAAATGATACCAAGTGCTGGAGAGGTTGTAGGGAAAGGGGAACACTCATACACTGTCGGTGGGAATGTAAACTCATACAGCCACTATGGAAAGCACTGTGGAGAACCCTTGGAAGACTTGGAATGATCTTGCTACCTGACCCAGCCATACCACTCCTGGGTATATACCCACAAGACTCATCTTACCACAGAGATACATGTACAGCCATGTTTATTACAGCTCTCTTCACAATAGCAAAGAGCTGGAAGCAACCCAATTGCCCCTCAACTGATGAGTGGATAGAGAAAATGCAGTACAGCTACACAATGGAGTTCTATGCAGCTGTAAAGAAAGATGACATCATAAACTTTACAGGTAAATGGATGGAGTTAGAAGGTATCATGCTGAGTGTAGTAACACAGTCCCAGAAAAACAAACGATGAATGGATTCCCTCATCTGCGATGCTAGCACCAATTACCTAATTGTATGGCAGACTGAGCAACATTTTTAATGTGATCTGAAAACAACTGTGCTTTTATATTGTAGAATACCTTAAAAATAAACAAATAAAAATTTAAAAAATATTAAATTATATATACATATATACAGATATGGACAAGGCTCCAGGCCTACGGGTGTATGGGTCTCCAGGCCAGGACCCAGCTGTCTTCTTAAGCAGGAGAAGAAGAGAACATTGGCAACAGAAGATCTCTAACCATCTGAGCATGGCCACAGATGCCTGAGGCTGGGCCTATTTCAATCCAGGAAGGAGGTTCCTGGCTTGTTTAGTCTTTTTATTTGGCTTTGAAGCCTGGCATCCAAGGGTGATCATTAGGAGACAGGAACTTTAAGGACTGTTTGTGTTGGTCTTTATTCCAAGAATTAATTCTTTATTGGCTTCTAACTCTCTCTCTCTCTCTCTCTCTCTCTCTCTCTCTCTCTCTCTCTCTTTCTCTTCCTCTCTCTGTCTTCCTCTCTCTCTTTATCCTTCTCTCTCCATTCATTAGAGAATACTGCACCCCTTTGATGATTCTTGAAAGATGAATGACCCCTTGCCACATAAATAAGTCCCAGATCCCTGTGTAGCAAAGTTGATTCTATTACTAAAATGTCAAACTGGTGCTAGGCATAATCTAGTTATTGGGTTTATCTTCAGGCAAGATGGAATTGGATTATCCCAGTAGCAGTCTTCTTGTTAATGTGGACTAGACTCCTAGCTAATAAATCCCATAGGCCAGTGACTACACTTGCCTACCATGACCATCCGAGAGATTTGCAACAATGTGAAAATAACTACCAGTGGATAACAGGATAGAGAGTTCTGGAATTTGGGGTGCTACATGCTTGGTGGTTGGTGTCTAGCTTCATGGGGACTTCACACTTGTTCTGAATGGTGTTGCAGGGTACAGGTCTCTTGCTTTTCCACTGTGGAACTTGGGTTTAATAGGATTTTAAAAGGGGTAGAGCCCTTGCCAAGCCACTGTTAATAATGGCATAGAAACGTTAGCATATCTCTTTCTTCCTCTTTCTACTGAAATTCACCAGAAAGTGAGTGGAAGGTGTGTATATATACATACATATATATATATATATATATGTATATATACACATATATATGCATATGTATGTATATATACACATATATATGCATATATATGAGATAAAGTAGTTTAAAAACTAAAATGAAGGGGAACACTATTCATTGTTGATGGGATTGCAAACCACATGCAGCCCCTATGGAAAGCAGTGTGGAGAACATTTTTTGTTTGAGACAGGGTCTCCCTGTAGCCCCAGCTGTCCTGGAGCTTGCTCTGTAGACCAGGCTGGACTTGAACTCACAGAGCTCCACTTGCCTTTGCCTCCCGAGTGCTGGGACTAAAGGTGTGCACCACCAAGCCTGGCTGAGAACTCTTAAGACACTAAAAATGAACCTACCATTTGACTGATTCTACCACTCCTAAGTATATACCCAAAGGATGCATCCTATAGCAGAGACATGTGCACATCCATGTTTATTGATGCTCATTTCACAATAGCAATGAGTTGGAAGCAACCCATGTGTCCTTCAACTGATGGCTGGATAATGAAGATGTGGTACATTTATATAATGGTGTTCTATGCAACAATGAAAAGGATGATTTCTTGAATTTTGTAGACAAATGGATGGAACTGGAGGCTGTTATGCTGAGTGAGATGACTCAGTCTCAGACAAACAAACAATGCATGTTATCCGTTATTTGTGGTTTCTAACACCAAATTCTATATGTAAATTAAAACGAGTAACCAGTCAATAAAGATAACATCAAAATAATTGTTATTGCCATAGATATACCTTGAAATAGCTATCTCTATTTTAAGATTTAAGACACTGTAAAGATGAGAAGAGAGAAGGGATAAACTAACTTCAACAAAAGTTATTGCCACTTCTATCATAGTATACAATGTCTATATTGAAAGTAATAGAAACACAAATATGTAATATCATTTCAAGTTTCTACTAACTACATATGGCCTCTTCCTACTTACTGGTTACACTCTTTTTTTTTTTTTTTTTTTTGAGACAGGGTCTCCCTGTAGCCCCAGCTGTCCTGGAACTCACTCTGTAGACCAGGTTGGCCTTGAACTCACAAAGATCCGCCTGCCTCTGCCTCCCATGTGCTAGGATTAAAGACGTGTGCCACCATGCCTGGCTCTGGTTACACTCTTTTGAAACCTGAGACAAGGAAGAGTTTGGCGCATCAGATTGCAAGGGCCAAGAAGGGAGGATGAAATGTGAGATCACAGCAAAAATCTACTGGATTATTTTTTTATAACATGTTTGTGTAAGCAAACCTCTACAACTGGACTTGGGAACCCTGGGTTGTACAAAAACTGGACTCAGATGTTAGCTAATTGGGTTTATATGGCCACTTTTATGTTTATTGCCTATGTGTACTTACTGGTCAAATACATAAAATTAAAAAGAGAAAAAAAAAACTAAAACGAATCAGAAGAAAATAACCAGAAATAAACATTCTTTCCAGATGGAGACTTCATGGTTTGGAATGAAATTCAGTGGAAGGATCATATAACTGGTCAGGAAGACTTATAAGCAAATGCTCGCTACCTGATGGCTGCTGCTGTGATTACCCACAATTCAAATTTGACTAAGACTCCTGCAAAGGCTGAAGCAATTGACCAATGCATCGGAGAAAGCGCTTTGTCCTGAAGGTTCTTTTAATTGAAGTTAACTGCCATGTTGCCTTAATTACTATGTTTTCCCCTAGTTCTTTTAACAAATACCCCATTGACCCTAACTCTAGCAATATCCATTGAAATGCTGTAAAATTACCAGCGATGAAAATAGATAGCAATGCATTAAGAAAGACCCTTAAAGATTGAATTTGTTCTTGAGGGCTGACTACTAATGACTTCCCAACAAATTATACCATGGAAATTCAAGGTGAAGACATTTTTTAAACAATAGGATCACCAGGCATTGAGTTACATAGATACTTTCTTAGTCCAATATGATAAGTTAATAATTTGTAGTTATTTTTAGGAACCCTTCATTTCTTTCTCCCTGGTTATTATTTCTCCACAACCCTTTTTTTAATTTAAAAAGATTTCCTCAACAAATTCTGCAAAGGCTGGCACCTCAGCTATTGCTAATATTCAGTATTAGGAGTCTTGAGGCAATTATGAATGCCCCATGAAAATTCATGGACCCCATAGCGACAGCACACAGTTTTCCCAGGTAATCTTTTACTGCTGTTTCCAGGTTGACACATTCCCAGCATCTCTTGTCAGGTGAAAAGTATTCTGTTTCTCTCTGCCCTATGTCCATATGAATCTTCTCCAATGAACAATATAGTTATTATCACTTTTGGAAAGTGTAAAAATTCTCTGAATTTTTTTGTCAGTTTAGTTAGCCTCTGTCTATTTTATTTGGCTTAAAAGGAACCAAACTCTCAGGGCCAAACTCAATAATTGGAACTGTCTACCTAAGAGTAAGATTAAAGAAACAAGAAAAAAAAATGTGGGCTCCCAACCAAGCAAGTGTTTGCCATTTGTGGCACAATTTCCAATGTCTTATAATTTAATAAAGTGATGAGCTATGAATCAGCAGTATTTGATTTCCTATTTAACCTTATAATTACTTCCAATCACATATTGCTGAGATAATGCTGCCTTCTGGATATGGAGAGTGTATTGCTTTCCCTGCGGCTTTCATTATAACAGAGGATATTTAGATCTTTGGAAGGTGTTAGAGACTGGGGATTCGAATTGATTTCTTTTCAGCAGGGTCATTTCTTGGAAAACTAATTTCTCCACAACTTCATGTATTCTCTGGCCACCTGCCATTTATTGATTCCATACCATGACTCCAAAAACTGACAGCTTAGTTGTGAATTAATGAGAAATCTACAAAGGTAAAACATTATTGAACTGAGTGTGAACCTTCATGGTAGGTACCATCTTAATAGTTACGAAAGTACTTTCTTAGTAAAGGATGGATTGAGAAGACGACATTCATATATTCTTTAAAATTTAGTAAGCATGTTAATAAGTGAACAATTACAAGAAAATTATTGAAATTCTCATATTCCCAGTAACCAATGTTCAAAATGAACCAATGTTCAAAATGGTCAATAACCAATGTTCAAAATAATCCTGCTATTATTGCTTAGGATATACATTTTATGAATTTTTCTTGGTGGCTTTAAATTTTATTTTTCCATATAACTATTGTGTATGTTCATGAGGTATAATGTGATCATTTCACACCTGTATACACTGTGTAATGAGCAAAGCAGGATAATTAACATTTCTGTCTCCTTAAGTGCTTGCCATTTTTTTGTGTTGAGAACCTCCTAAATTTTGTCAATGATTAAGGAAGTTTAACATTTAAACAAAAAAGGCACTTTCAATTAAGCCTCTTTCTCAAAATCACCATTTCTTTATTTATTATTTATTTTTATTTTATTTGTATGAATGTGTTATGCCTGCATGTATTTAAAGTGTACCTGTGTCGTGAAGTGTCCTTTGGGTCCAGAAAAGGCTGTTGTGTTGGATCCCCTGGGACTGGAGCTACAGATGAGTGTTAGCCACCTTATGGATGGTGCAATTTGAACCAGGTCTTCTGCAAGAGAAGCCAGTTCTCCTAACCACTGAACCATCTCTCCAACTCCCAAATCACCATTTCTTTCCTCTACACTACCACTATCATATATTTCTCTCTGCTTCTAGTCCAGTGTCAAGAAACTGCATGACTTTGAAGCCTATGCTTGTTTTATATAATGTCGGTTATGTCAGCCAAATTCATCTTCCTTTTGTTTTTCATCAAACATGCTTTTGACATCTGTGTATAGAAATCGTGGCTCTAACTTACACATTTTTGGTCTTTTTGAGACAGGAAACCCCTGTAGCCCCAGCTGTCCTGGAACTGGCTCTGGAGACCAGGCTGGCCTTGAACCCACAGAGATCCACCTGCCTCTGCCTCCCAAGTGATAGGATTAAAGGTATGTGCCATCAAGCCTGGTTAACTTACACATTTTAACCACTGCATGGGGTTCTATTGTAGTTTCCAATGTGTGTATACATTTTCTTGATGGATATTTTTCACAATTCTTTTATTTCATTTATTATTTATATGTATGAATGTATTGCCTGCATGTGTGTAAGTCTACTTATATCATGCAATGCCTGCACAGGTCAGAAGATGGTGTCTGATGCCCTGGAACTGGAGTTGCAGGTGGTTGTTAGCTGCCATGTGGTTGCTGGGAGTTGAAGCAAGAGAAGTCAGTACTCATAACCATTGAGTCATCTCTCCAGCCCATTTTCACAGTTTTTGTACCCATTATAAGTGTGATTTCAAGGGTGGCTCTTGAGAAGAATGTTGGTATATACATAAGAATTTCCTTGTAACAAGTCAAAGTAATTTTAACTTAGAAGTCATTTCCAAATTATTCTCCAAACTGAGTAACAATTTACTCTCTTAAAAGTAGACACTGTTTCTCCACATACTTAAATCTTCAACTTTTAATATTTTAAACCACACCATCATCTCAATTGATGCAGAGAAAGCCTTTGACAAAATCTGGCGTCCCTACATGTTTAAAGTCCTAGAGGGAATTGGACTGGAGGGATCATTCCTCAATATAATCAAAGCCATATACAGGAAACCCACAGCCAATATCATCCTAAATGGGGAAATGACAAAAGCATTCCCCTTAAAGGGAGGAACTTGGTAAGGCTTCCCCCTGTCACCACTCCTTTTCGATATAGTGCTTGAAACCCTTGCTAGGGCAATAAGGCAAGAAAAGGAAATTAAAGGAGTTCTAATTGGAAAAGAGAAAGTCAAGCTATCCCTTTTTGCTGATGATATGATTGTCTACCTAAGGGATGCTAAGAACTCCACCAGAAAACTCCTAGAAATGATTAAGAGCTTTGGTAAAGTGGCAGGATACAAAATAAATCTAGAAAAATCAGTAGCCTTTCTTTACACCAACAACAAGCAACTGAAGAAGGACTACAAGGAGACCTTCCCACTCACAATAGCCTCAAAAACAATAAAATACCTAGGAACAAACCTAACCAAAGACACCAAGGATCTCTACAACAAAAATTTTAAACCCCTGAAAAAGGAAATTGAGGAAGACATCAGAAGATGGACAAACCTCCCATGCTCATGGATTGGGAAAATAAATATAGTAAAAATGTCCATCCTACCCAAACTAGTGTACAGATTTAATGCGATCCCAATCAGAATCCCCAAGAGTTTCTTCACAGGCCTGGAAAAAAAAATCCTCAATTTCATTTGGAAAAACAAAAGACCCCGAATAGCCAAAGCAACCCTGAGTGAAAAGAGCAATACAGGGGGGATCGCTATACCAGACATCAAACTATACTATAGGGCTATAGTCATAAAGACAGCCTGGTACTGGCACAAAAACAGACCAGTTGACCAATGGAATAAAACTGAAGATCCAAACCTGAGCTCATACAATTTCAGCCACCTCATATTTGACAAGGGGGCCAAGAAGACACAATGGAAGAAAGACAGCATCTTCAGCAAGTGGTGCTGGCAAAACTGGATCACCACTTGTAGAAGAATGAAATTAAACCCCTACCTCTCACCTTGTACAAAGGTCAACTCCAGATGGACCAAAGACCTCAACGTGAAACCCCAAACTCTGGAGGTGATAGAAGAGAAGCTTGGCAGCAGACTACAAGACATAGGTGTAGGAAAAGACTTCCTAAATCAGACAGCAGCTGCACAAGAAATAAGATCGACAATTGACAAATGGGACCTCATTAAACTCAAAAGCTTCTGTACATCAAAGGAAGCAATAAAGGAAGTGAGGAGAAGACCCACAGAGTGGGAGGAAACCTTCACAGCAGATACATCTGACAAAGCATTAATTTCCAGAGTATACAAGCTACTCAAAAAACAAAGAAGAAAGAAAACAAATGAATCACTCAAAAGATGGAGCAAAGATCTGAATAGAGACTTCACAGAGGAGGAATTAGAGATGGCCGAGAAACATCTTAAGAAGTGTTCAACATCTCTGATAATTAAGGAAATGCAAATTAAAACCACTTTGAGATATCACCTTACTCCAATAAGACTGGCTAGGATCAGGAACACGAATGATACCAAGTGCTGGAGAGGTTGTGGGGAAAGGGGAACACTCATCCATTGCTGGTGGGAATGTAAACTTGTACAGCCACTATGGAAAGCAGTGTGGAGAACCCTTAGAAGACTCAAAATGAGCCTTCCATTTGACCCAGTCATACCACTCCTGGGTATATACCCACAAGACACATCTTACTGCAAAGATACATGCACAGCTATGTTTATTGCAGCTCTGTTCACAATAGCAAAAAGCTGGAACCAGCCCAGGTGCCCCTCAACTGACGAGTGGATAGAGAAAATGTGGTACATGTATACAATGGAGTTCTATGCAGCGGTAAAGAGGGACAACATCATGAACTTTGCAGGTAAATGGATGGAGCTGGAAGACATTATGTTAAGTGAAGTAACACAGTCCCAGAAAAACAAACGACAAATGGTGTCCCTCATATGTGGATGCTAGTACCAATAACCCAGATATAAACATTTCTCATGGAGAGGGATGCATAGTAAAAGAACAACAACAGAAAGACTGCATCAGAAAATGGACCGAAATGGTGAATTGGGAAGGGGGGAGGGGTGGGTGAGGGACACTGGTGTATATTCGATTAATGCATATTTAATTGACATGAGTTCAACAAGTGCCCAGTTTTGCCTAGACACTGTCTACAGGATACATGGTGTTTTAGGACTTAGTAAAAGTAAATATGTGTATATTAAACAACATTGGTTTACAGACTCTGATAAAAACGGTAATGCATCCGAGTTAAATGGAGATATAATTCACTGTTGTGTAACAACTATTTATAGTGGGTCCTGATGAAACTTACTTTCTAGGTGCCGCAAAGGTTTTGATATGAGAGACTTTCTTGCCTCCCCCCCAGAACAAGGAGAAATATGACGATGATGAGGTCGCTCTCCAACTGTAAATTGGAGACAACTATTATAGAGGTAATCTCTTATAAAACTGGTAAAACTGCCTTCTTTAATTGACTAATAGACATAAGAACTGTGAAAAGGATTATTCTCTGTTCAGAACCAAATATAATACTAAAGTCCTTAAACTATGCACTTAAGCAAAATATATCAATACAGGAGCTCTGACATCAGTAATGGATTATTCCACCAGGGAGATGTTGGCCAGGGGATCTAAGGCCCCACAAAAGGTA
Source organism: Rhizomys pruinosus (assembly GCA_009823505.1). Lineage (NCBI taxonomy): Eukaryota > Metazoa > Chordata > Mammalia > Rodentia > Spalacidae > Rhizomys > Rhizomys pruinosus. Next base: position 687,479 of record VZQC01006772.1, read on the forward strand.
AAGGCTCCTTGCCTCTAAACTGGGATACCTGCAAGAAGAGAGGCGATAAGGCCCTGCTGCTGAAGACCTGACGTTAACATGGGAAAGATGTATTGAGACCACACATGCAAGTGTACAGATGGCCTCTGGAATACCAGAGAGTGTTACCAAAGGCCACTAAACCAATAAAGCAAATACGGGTCTCCTTGAGTCAAGCAAGACTCCACCGTCAGCACCAGCTACACCTCACCTGCCTGGAAATACTGTGCAGCAGAGGCAGCCATATGCCTGTATATCCCAAATCTAATTGGCTATTGGCTCTCTCCTTGGAGGAATAACCCATGGCTGATGCCACAAGCTTACATCCTCTACAGGTTAGGAGATGTTATAAGCCACAGTAAGACCCTGTCATATTTAACAGGAAAAAAATATAATTCATGGATTAACATACCATCCAAACATATGTGTCTATACCAAAGTAACCTACCATAGCTATTAGTGCTGTATAAATACCTATATATCTAATTGTTTGTGCTTCATTAGTAGGATCGAAAGATTATTCCTGGACAAACTGTCATCCCATGAAAGGAAACAGCCAGAATTGACCAGAGTCCAAGACAACAACTCCAGAGAAAGTAGACCGTTTTGCTTCTCATCCACCTGTGCCCTTTTCTAAGCCTAGGGAACAATCTGCAGAAGAGGGAGCATGGTAGAATGTAAGGGGTACAATTGGGGTGAATGGTGAAACTATAGCAATATAGTCTGGACACTCATTTGATCAACTTGATTGAACATACAAGCCCCACCCCTGCTGGATGGTGAGGCTGCGGGGCTTTGGGCACAACAGCCTGCAAATTTGTTTTACATGAGGGATGCTTGTACTCAGAAATTATCACTTATTGCTAAAAAATGAAAAAAACTGAGAGAAAGATGCAGGAAAGTTATGGCAGAATGCATGATCTGGGATGGGGTGGGGTGGGATGGGGGGCAAGGGAAGGGGAAATATGCCTGAACTGAATTGGAAAATGATGTATGAAATACACAAAGCATCAATAAAAAAAGAGAAAAAAACAAATGAATCACTCAAAAGATGGAGCAAAGAACTGAATAGAGATTTCACAGAGGAGGAAGTAGAGATGGCTGTGAAACATCTTAAAAACTGCTCAACATCACTAATAATTAGGGAATGTAAATTAAGACCACTTTAAGATAACATCTCACTCCGATAAGTTTGTCCAGGATCAAGAAAACAAATGATATCAAGTGCTGTAGAGTTTGTGGGGAAAGGGGAACACTCATCCATTGCTGGTGGGAATGTAAACTTGTACAGCCTCTATGGAAATCATTGTGGAGAACCCTTAGAAGACTCAAAATGAACTTGCCATTTGACCCAGTCATACCACTCTTGGGCATATACCCACAAGACTCATCTAACTGCAGAAATACATGCACAGCTATATTTATTGCAGCTCAGTTCACAATAGCAAAAAGCTGGAACCAACCCAAATGCCCCTCAACTGATGAGTGGATAGAGAAAATGTGGTACATGTACACAATGGAGTATTACTCACTGGTAAAGAAAGACAAGCATCATGGACTTGGCAGGTAAATGGATTGGAGCTAGAAGACATTGTGTTAAGTGAAGTAACACATGTCCTCAGAAAACAAATGATGAATGGTACCCCTCATATTTGGATGTAAGTGCCAATAACCAGGTTATAAATATGTTTTGTGGAGAGGGATGCATATTAAAAGAACAACACAGAAGCTGCATCAAAAACTGACTAAAATGGTGAATCTGGAGGGGTAGGAGGGCGGGAGAGGGAACATGGGTCTATATTTGAATTAATGTATAGTTAATTGACCACGAGTTCGACAAGTATCCACTTTTGCCCAAACTCTGTCTACAGGGTACATGGTGTTTTAGGACAAAATAAAAGTAAATATGTTCAGGCCAGCCTGGTCTACAAGTGAGTTCCAGGAGAGCTGGTGCTACAGGGAAGACCTGTCTCGAAAAACCAAAAAAAAAAAAGGAATATTGTAGCTCTAAAAACATATTGTTTAAAGGAGTTGCTTTAAAAATGGTAATGCATCTGTGTTAATTGGAAATATATATTTTTGTTGTCCACATTTGTTTTTACTTAAAATATAATAATAATAACTTTGGGATTGGCACATACAAATGTTCCTATAGTTTCTCTGTTGTACAACATCATCTTGTAGCATTCTCTATTACCGTAGGATGAAGTTAACTAAAAATTAACTTTGCGTTCCCAAGTATAACCACATTCAGCAACCCAACCCGCATGGGTGAATTGATAGAATCTGTGCCGTGGATTCCAGCTATAGGTTTGTAATACACTTCTTCCTTATGTGACATCATGGCTCAAAAACAAAAAACCTGAAATAAAAAAAGGGGAATACAGATAGATATGAATCTTTGTCAAAAACCTCGCAATTCAATTCTTAAAACTGACTAGGGGAAAAGATTTGTATGTTCCAACAGGTCAAAATGTCACCAACTTAACGGCTGAGAAAGAAAAGATACAGTTTGCATTGTGTAGGATGTACCAGGAAGTGCCAGCAGAAAGGTTGGCCCATTTGAACATTGAAAGGAAGAAAAGCCTCAGATTGCTACAGACATCAAACCCCTCAGTGGATCCTACTTGTAACAACTATTTATAATGAGTCCTAATGAAACTTACCTTCTAGGTGCCACAAAGTTTTAAAAGGAGAGAATTTCTTACCTACTCCCCCCGATAGAACAAAGAGAAATATGATGATGATGAGGTCGTTCTCTAATTGTAAATTGGAGCCAACTGTTATAGAGGTAATCTCTTATAAAACTGGTAAATCTGCCTTCTTTAATTGACTAATAGACATAGGGACTGTGAAAAGGATTATTCTCTATTCAGATCCAAATATAATACTAAAGTCTCCTTAAGCTATGCACTTAAGCAAAATATATTAATACAAGAGAGCTCTGATATCAGCAGTGGATTATTCTACCAAGGAGATCTTGGCCAGGGGATCCAAGCATCCCCCAAAAGGTAAAGGCTTCTTGCCTGTAAACTGGGATACCTGCAAGAAGAGAGGCGATAAGGCCCTACTGTTGAAGACCTGATGTAAGCATGGGAAAGATGTATTGAGACCACACTTGCAAGTGTACAGTTGGTCTCTGGAATACCAGAGAGTGTTACCAAAGGCCACTAAACCAATAAAGCAAATATAGGTCTCCCTGAGTCAAGCAAGACTCCTCCGCACCAGCTACACCTCACCTGCCTGGAAATACTGTGCAGCAGTGGCAGCCATATGCCTGTATATCCCAAATCTAATTAGCTATTAGCTCTCTCCTTGGAGGAATAACTCATGGCTGATGCCACAGCTTACATCCTCTAGTGGTTAGGAGATGTTATAAGCCACAGTAAGACCCTATCATATTTTACAGAAAAAAAAAACATAATTCATGGATTAACATACCATCCAATAATCTGTGTCTATACCAAAGTAACCTACCATAGCAATTGGTACTGTTTAAATACCTATATATCGAATTGCTTGTGCTTCATTAGTAGGATTGAAAGGTTATTCATGGACAAACTGTCAGCCCATGAAAGGAAACAGCCAGAATTGACCAGAGTCCAAGAAAACAGCTCCAGAGAAAGTAGACTGTTTTGCCTCTCATCCATCTGTGCCCCTTTTCTAAGCCTAGGGAACAATCTGCAGAAAAGGGGCATGATAGAATGTAAGGGCTCAGTTTTTTTCATTTTTTAACATTGAGAGAAAGATGCAGGACAGTTATGTCAGAATGCATGATCTGGGATGGTGTGGGGTGGGGTGGGAGGAAGGGAAAGGGAAATATGCCTGAACTGATTTGGAAAATGATGTATGAAATACACAAAGCATCAATAAAAAATGAAAATTTAAAAAAAAGAATATCAGGGCTGTGATTGGGGTGAATGATGAAACTACTGTAATATAGTCTGGACACTCATCTGATCAACTTGATTGAACATACAAGTCCCCCCAAATGGATGGTGGGACCCATGGGCTGTGTGGGTTTGGGCACAACTGCTTGCAAATTGGTTTTCCATGAAGGATGCTTGTACTCATAAATGATTACTTATTGTTAAAAAAATGAAAAAAATAAAGAATTAATAATAAAAAAATTGTATATATTTTTCCAAACTTGTAGGTATTGGATAAATTTCAAATGATGTATGAATTGCATTTTCTAATACCTTGTAAAAGTATACACAGCCTTCAGACTGGCTTTCTGTATGAATGCTTATCTGTGACTTTTTTCCATTTCCTTCCATGTTTGCTTGCTTTTTTTCTCAAGAAGATTATTTTCAAAGCTGGGTACTAATCCCGCATTCTACTCGTGAGTATTTTCCTCCAATGTTTGATTATTTGTCCTTTGTTCATTCTCTGTGTTTTGCCTGGGAAAAAGGCTTTCATTCTAATGTGGTCCTAATTTTCTGTTTTATTTCTTTTTCCCCTGGGACATGATTTTAGCAAAGAGATACTTTCCTATTAGAGTTTATACAGAAATCCTATTAAATATTTTAATTAGCATAAAGGATTTTCAAATATTTTCTTTTCTAATGTCCTAGAATTAACTTGAGATATAGTGTGCAGAATTTAATTTGATTTTTCCTCAAAAAAAACCAGCATGGCCCAACCTCAATCTTCACCAAGCATGATGCCTGTGGTATACCAAACTCCCATAGGTACTTACTTTTTCTGTGGGCACTTAATTTTGCTGCATTAAATCCTTCATCCCTATGTTAACACATAGCATTTTAGTTACTATATTTTTTAATATTTCTTGCTCACTGATGGCCTAAACCCTACAGCCTTCTCTGTTTCTTAAATCTGTCTTGGCTGCTGTTGGATCTTTGTTTTAAATATGAATTTCAGTAAAAATTTCCCAGTTTAATAAAAAAATAAATACACTGAGACTTTTATGGAATAGGTGATTGTCAGTACTTAGATTGGAAAATGTAAACTTCATGTTATTCAATATTTATATCAACAAGAATAGTTCACAAACCTATGTAGCATTATCTGGAAATTTTCAATTTTGTTTTGTACATGTCTCTGCTTTTTCCAATCTTTTATTTATTCTCAGTTGTGATGTTTTTGTTAATATTGTTTTACTGTATATTTGAAAAAATGTTTAAAATGACAGGCTTCCTCATTTTTAAATTTTAATGTATATTTTTCATAGAGTTTTTGTTCATTACATACAATAAATCTTAATCATACTTAGAAGCCCTCCTCCCTCTTCACCCACACATAACCCTCCTCCACCAGAGTTCATAGACTTTGTCATATGTGTCAAGACCTACTGAGTCCAGCTTTTGTTCCCAGATGTCCCTTTTTACAGCTTTGTTCCCTAGAGTTTATTCAGCCTATGGAAATTCACTTCCTTAAAGAATATCAATGCACTCTCATCCACAGTAATCAGTTGCCAATAGTTCTTCAGCTAAGGTTGGGGCCTGCTGTCCATTTCCCCAGTTATATGCTGGATTTTTGTCTGATTGAGTCTGCATGGCTCTTGTGCATGTTGTCACTATTGCTGTAAGTTCATATGAGCAAGTTCCCAAAGACCCAAAATACTCTGTTTCATTCTGACTCTTAGTCTTTCCACCCCTCTTCTGTAATGGTCCCTGAACCCTGGATGGGTGAGGTTTATTATAGGAGCCCTATGTAGGAACATTCACTCTGCAGTCTCTTATTCTCTATACCCTGACCTCCTATGGCCTTTTGAATGTATCACACTCTGTTGCACAAGGAGGCTTCGGTGTTGAAAAATGCATTAGTATTCTCTGTACTCCCATTCACTATGTCCCTTGCGCCTTAGGTGTAGAGGTTCCACTGTAGGTGTGTGACATTGTAGGTGTCACTCAGAGCTAGGTATCTCTCAGAGATATCTTTTTTGTGTGTGACTAGTTGTGGAATCCTGTAATAGTCCCCATCTGTTGCAAAAAGAAGCTTCTAGTTTTATTATTGACTTCTCCTATGATTATCCATTAGTGGCAGGACTCTTGAAAGAATTCTTATTAAAATTTAAGACTTTCGGGGCTGGAGAGATGGCCTAGCGGTTAAGAGCGCCAACTGCTCTTGCAGAGGACCCGGGTTCAAGCCCAGGGACCCACATGGCAGCTAAGAACTGTCTGTAACTCCAATTCCAGGAGAACTCCAGTTCCAGGGTGTTCTAGTTTGTCTTCCATTGCTGTGACAAAGCACTCTGACCAACACCAACTTGGGGAGGAAAGGGTTTATTCAGCTCACATCTCCTGGGTCATAGTTCATCACTCAGGGAACCCAAGGCAGGAACTCAGGGCAGGAACCTGGAGGCAGTAGCTGAAGCACAGGCCATGGAGGAATGCTGTTCACTGGCTTGCTAATCAGTTGTAAGTAACAAGAGACCAGAACCTGAAGTGAAATCTTTGTTGTACTGGGACAATTGATGCTGGTTAGCTGGGGTTGAAAAATCAGCTGTAAGTAACAAGAGACCAGTATCACTGTGGTGAAATCTTCTGGGAAGAATTTCTTCAGGGTCAGCACACAGAAGCTGTGTTCCAGAAGGGGCCTGAGCCTCCATCTCAAACCAGAACACAGGGGAATCCGAGACACTCTTCTGACCTCCACGGCATTGTACGACACGGGTGCACAGACCTACATGCAGACAATACATTCATACACATACAAAAATAAAATTAAAAAAAAATTTAAGACTTTGTTTTTAGTTTCTTTTGGATTTTCTTTGTAGAAAAATGTCCCATTTATCAGGAGCTTTTCTTTTTCCTTATTGTGAGTTCAGAAAGGACTGTTGGGAAAATGTTGACTGTAAAGGGAGCTATTGGTATCTGTGGTTTATCATTGACATTATAAGAATGAAGAGAGATAGATAACACTAAAATGTGTTAAAAGATCATGAGGAAACATTATTTTATAATCATACTTAATATATGTGTGTATACCATATATAGTATAAACTACATATTGTTTAAATGGAGTTATGCCAGTTAAAATGGTAATGCCTCCCTCCCAAGATTCATACAATGTGTAACAGAAATACCAGAGCTAGGCATGTGAAATCTCCCTTCAAATTGTTTGTTGGGGGAGTCCAAGAGACTCCCCAATTGATATAGGCTATTACTGTTGACCTTGGTTACTCCTCAGAACTTGAAGGTAAGGCCATATTGTTGAAGACACTTCAGACAAAGGACTTGGGTAAATCAAGCAGGAAATGACCTGTAAGTCTCCTCCCTGAGAAAGAGCTCTCGTAATATCAGAAGGTGCTATTCAAGCTACCAAGGGAGAAAAGCAATCAATAGTCCTACAGGATGTAAAGCCAACAAACCACAACAATGACTGGCACAGCAAGAAATCCACAATGATGAAATATTTGCACTTTTTTCTGGGGGTAACCACGACTTCTAATTAGACTTAATAGGCAGGAATTCATGCATGCTTTATACTGTAAAATTACACAAATGCCCATGGCCGAAAAGGTCACAGACCTTAGAGGAGAATGTACTACTGGCATTTTCCTAAACCAATATAATTTCTAACTATATTATAAATATTTATATTTCTACTCACAGATAGGTGTAGCTTTCTCCCCTCATTAAAATGCTTCTTTTGACAGCAGTTGGAGACTATTACAGAAATTTACTATTCAAAATGCAGAGATTAGGTGACCATGGGGTGCCCAGCATCAATCCATGCATCAATCCATGCACCTATCATGCAACTGCTACACTTATGGTTCAGGAAAATCATAGAAGAGGAGATGGAAACATTGTAAGATGCTAAATGTTAGAAAGTGTGTTCGAGACATGACAAGGAATCTGCAGCCATGGAATCTGAACAGTAGTACAGTTGCCTAAACAATACCTGCATAAAGATCTTATCAGCTGACATGCTAATGTGATGCCAACATCTCACAAGATCCCACCCCTGGATAAAGAGATACAGGCGATCAATGGCCGCTGAGTGAGAGAGAATCAATTTTTCTTAGAAAAATTGTCCTAAGTGGTCAGCATTAAACACATGCACCTCTGTGTGTGTGTGTGTGTGTGTGTGTGTGTGTGTGTGTGTGTGTGGCTTTTCCTATAGCTCTTGAGACAATCCTGCATGCTTTCTCTGCCCTAAACAGTCTATGTAGTGAATTAGATTACTATACTGCCACGTAATATCATTGTAGCTTGCTCTGAATCATTGTTCATATGCATTTCATATGTGAATCATATACATATGTAAAGCATTACAGATGGATACTTCATTATAATGCCTTATTCTTTTTCAAATTGTTACATTTGGTTTTCTTACACTATATTTGGATTTTTATGCTGTATGAAATTAGTCCATAATTTTATTCTTGATGCTCCTATACCAAATTTAAGCATTGTTGTTAATATTGGTTGTCATCTTGACTCACTTGGGAAGGTGGTACCTCACCCCAAAAAAGTTGTCTCCATTATATTGGCCTTCAGGCATGACTGTGGAGGCATTTCCTTAGTTGTATTATGAGGGCTCAGCCTACTGTGAATGAGAACATCCCTAGAGAGGTCAGTTTGGGCTGTAGAAGAGAGCAGCTGAATCTGAGCCTGTGAGCTAGCCAGTAACCAGTGTTCCTCTGTGGACTCTGCTTCAACATCCTGCTTTGGCTACCCTTGATGACGGACTATAATCTGCAAGAAGAAATAAATCCGTTCCTTCCAAAGTTACTTTTGATTGTGGTGTTTATCACAACATCAAAAAATCAATCTAAGATAGAATATTGCTGTGACAGAGTGGTTCGTTGTTTCTGGGAGGACTGTGGAAGCATTTGGAACTTTGGGCTGGAAAAACCATTGGATGCTCAGATTTTAATCTGCTGTATTCTGTGGGAGTTTGGAAAATAAGAGTTCTGAGAGAAATGCAGGTGTAAAGGCCTGGCTGGTGAAGTTTCAGAGGCCCTATGATGGTTGTACATGTGATATTTTGGATTAAGATTTTGTGAAGTGAAATCTGTACTTTCCTGAGACCATGAATATTGCTTAGTGGAGGCTGAAAAATCAGTGTGATAAAAAAAGAGACCAGCATCACTGAAGAGGAATCTTCTGGAAAGTATTTTCTCAGTGCCAGCACACACAGAAGCTATGACTCAGATGGGGCTAAGCCAAACTTGGTAATGTGTAAGAGTCTCTCACATCTTGCTGATTTGGGCAGCATGAAAACTGTAAGATTTCAAAGGCCATGGAGAGAAGTGGAAGCTTGGCACCATGCAGCAGAGTGATAGAAACCAAGACAGGCTCTCTGTGAAGCAAATGCTTGAGGTGCAGTGGACCCCAGGCTACTGGAGATGCTCAGACCATGGAACTTCCACCAAGGACAGTGGCAGGTATGATGTGAAGCCATTTGAGCCTATGAGACAAGCTGCATGTGCTGTAGATGGAAGAACAGAAATGGGACTCCCCACACCACTTGAAGCCCAGACAATGAGTGAGACCCAGATGCTGTAAGATTTTCTTTTTATTTTTTCTTCTGTTTTTTAAAATATTTTTATTGAAGTTTTGTACATTTCATACATAATTTCTCAGTCCAATTTAGAGTCATTTTCCTTCCCATGCCCCCTACCCCACCTGAGTTCTTACATTCTCCCATACCTGCCTTGTAAATTTTATCTGAGTCTTTTTAAAATTTTTCAAAGCAAAAGATTATTGTTTTCGGGAGAACTTTACTGTTTCAGTTGGTTCTTTGTTCCAGTTCTTTTGTTGCTGTTGTTCCCTTCAATTTATATTGCTTCAACACATGTAGACATATATGTCACACCTATACTAAAATTTTGTTGTCTCAAACTAAACTGTATGTTATTTTGCATTTTCCCTTTTAAATTTATATTACTCTGAAATACACCTACATACCCTTCACCCATATACCAAGATTACAAAGTCCGAAAATAAGTGGTACTAGAGGCTGTTAAGGGATTCACATTATAAGAGCACACTTGCTTTCAGAAAAAGAGGACTATAACATTAACATTGCTCAGTTTGCCTTACAAAATGAGGGATAACATTTGTTGTTTGTTTTTCTGGGACTATGTTACTTCAGTTAGGATAATGGCTTCTACTTCCATCCATTTGCCTGCAAAGTTCATGATGTCATCTTTCTTTACCACTGCATAGAACTCCATTGTGTAGATGTACCACATTTTCTCTATCCACTCCTTAGATGAGAAGCACTTGGGTTGGTTCTAGCTCATTGCTATTGTGAAGAGAGCTGCAATAAACATAGTTGTTCATGTATCTCTGTGGTAGGATGAATCTTGTGGGTATATACCCAGGAGTGGTATGACTGGGTCAGGTGGAAGGCTCATTTTGAGTCTTTTAAGAGTTCTCCACACTGATTTCCACAGTGGTTGTAGGAGTTTACATTCCCACCAGCAGTGGATGAGTGTTCACCTTTCCCCACAGCTTCTCCAGCATTTGGTATCATTTGTTTTCTTGATCCTAGCCAGTCTTATTGAAGTGAGATGATATCTTAAAGTGGTTTACATTTGTATTTCCTTAATTATTAGTGATGTTGAACACTTTTTAAGATGCTTTTCAGCCATCTGTATTTCCTCACTTGTGAAGTCTCCATTCAGCTCTTTACTCCATCCTTTAAGTGAGTCATTTGTTTTCTTACTTTTTGTTTTTTGAGTAGTTTATGTATTCTGGAAGTTAATGCTCTGTTAGACATATCAGCGTTGCAGGTTTCCTCCCACTCTGTTTTCTCTTTACATCACTGATTTTTTTCTTTCCCTGTACAGAAGCTTTTGATTTTAATGAGGTCAA